>CM051370.1:11948859-11973859 GCA_028015245.1 Cardamine occulta | reverse complement strand
GGATTGGATTGGATTTTTGAGAGTTTGTGATTGTGTTTTGCAGGGAACTGCTGATGCAGTGAGGCAATATTTATGGTTGTTTGAAGAACACAATGTGTTAGAGTTCTTGGTTCTTGCAGGAGATCATTTGTATCGTATGGATTACGAGA
The DNA here is from genome assembly GCA_028015245.1 of Cardamine occulta. Classification (NCBI taxonomy): domain Eukaryota; kingdom Viridiplantae; phylum Streptophyta; class Magnoliopsida; order Brassicales; family Brassicaceae; genus Cardamine; species Cardamine occulta. Next base: position 11,973,710 of record CM051370.1, on the reverse strand, counting down.
AGTTTATACAAGCGCATCGCGAAACAGATGCTGATATCACTGTTGCTGCTCTTCCTATGGATGAGAAACGCGCTACGGCTTTTGGATTGATGAAGATTGATGATGAAGGAAGGATTACTGAGTTTGCTGAGAAACCACAAGGAGAACAATTGAAAGCTATGAAGGTTTTGAGAATGTTTTCATGAGTTTGTTGTTTATTATATGTGTTTTTATGAGTGTATTGTTTTAAGTGATATAGTTTTGTTTTTTTTTTGTTAGGTTGATACTACAATCTTAGGTCTTGATGATGAAAGAGCTAAAGAAATGCCTTTTATTGCTAGTATGGGAATATATGTTGTTAGTAAAAATGTTATGTTAGATTTGCTCCGGGAACAGTTTCCTGGAGCTAATGACTTTGGGAGTGAAGTTATTCCTGGTGCTACCGCGCTTGGATTGAGAGTAAGTGATCGCGTTCTTTCGTTCTTGGTTTAATGTTTTAGTTGCTTTAGTTTTGACATATTTGATTCAATCTTATTTAGGTTCAAGCTTATCTTTATGATGGCTATTGGGAAGATATTGGTACCATTGAAGCATTTTACAATGCGAATCTTGGAATCACCAAGAAACCAGTACCGGATTTCAGGTAAACATGGATCTTTTTGCGATATAAATTGTGGTTTTGAGGTGTAGAAACATGACCAATCTTGATCATCTTTTGCAGCTTTTATGACCGTTCAGCACCAATCTACACACAGCCTCGGTACTTACCTCCATCAAAGATGCTTGATGCTGATGTTACCGATAGTGTAATCGGTGAAGGTTGTGTTATCAAGGTAGAAATCCCTTTCTAAATTAGCCTACTCTTTCAGATTTATACATGGATTAACGGTTTCTTCCTCTTTGTGTAATGTCAAGAACTGCAAAATCCACCATTCTGTTATTGGTCTTCGGTCTTTAATATCGGAAGGTGCAATCATAGAAGATACCTTGTTGATGGGTGCAGACTACTACGAGGTATGTTAACAGTTTCATATCAATTCACTTACATTTCATTCTCAAGAATCATTACCTTACGTGCTTTATGATCCCGTGTTTCAGACTGATGCTGACAGGACACTCCTAGCTGCAAAAGGAAGCATTCCGATTGGCATTGGCCGAGACTCTCACATCAAAAGAGCCATCATTGACAAGAATGCGCGTATTGGAGATAACGTCAAGGTCCATTTTCTGAATTTTTAGTACATATTATTCCAAAATGATTACAAGACTCACTTCTTTACCATCCTTTGTGTTATTTCAGATCATTAACACGGACAACGTGCAAGAAGCGGCGAGGGAGACGGATGGATACTTCATCAAGAGTGGTATCGTTACAGTGATCAAGGATGCTTTGATTCCTAGCGGAACAGTTATCTAAGAGAGACTCTTTACCATCTTATGCATTATGGTTTTGACCTTGTGTTGCTTCTAGTGATGCTTATATGTAATGTATCCGAGGTCAGAGCCAATGCATCCTTTAAATAAAATCTCTACTTTATGTTCTACTGTATATGCGTATGAGCGTATTAATAATTAATAATATACATTCAAGATCGGCATATTTTTAATTTAACAACATAAAAATGCAGAACCTGGCTGATCTTAAATAATAATAAATAATTCACAAGTAAATAGGGATTGGTCTCTCGCTTTTCTTGATATCATTGGATTGATAAAGCCCGATCCATAGCTCAATCTATATTTTGCGGGATAACGTGGCTTGTTGGAGTCAAATTTTGATGAAAAAAACCACTGGGATAAAAACACTTCCCACTTGATCTCTCGCACTTATCAACAAAATTATGTATTAACATCGTTTTCCCAAGACATTATCAATCTCTAAAATTTTTTAAGTCTTTTATAACTAAGATAAAGCAGTTAATGTTATTATTCAATAAAAAGATAACATTTGAATAACAATTAGTAACGCAATAAAAAGATATATATAAAATAAAGATATTAATTTTATTATTCATAACATTTGAAACATTACATAAAGAATCAAATGCATTCATATTTTATTACAATACTATTGTAACATCAAAGTAGACAGATGTCTAAAGATGTCTTAAGGTCTTATTGCTTAGTTCATAAAACGCAAAAAAAAAAAAATCACAATCTTTTCCAATTAAACATCTCATTACTTAACTACATCCCACTTAAGTACATGTCCCGATGGCTGATTGATATCCCTTCTAAACCAAATGCCATCAGGTTTGGCAGTCCATTGGCGTAGTTGACCACATCGTGCAACAGAGGCTGCTTTGTATGCTTCAATACGAAAAAAGAACTGACCCATTAGACCATGCCTCAACATGCAATTCCACTCTGTCCTTTCACGTCTGTTACTAATATCCGCAAATTCAATGTTATAAGTTTCATTGAATTTTAATATTTGTTTTCCACGATCTTGATCGTTGATACCACGACAATGATGTTGGAGAGGTTTACCGGGACCTAGTTCATTGGTGATTAGTACATGATTTGATCTGCACTTTCCCCAAGCTTCATTCAAACCAAAACACATGGAAATTGCTAACGTAAAAATTATGAGATGATTCATTTTTTTTTGGATTCAAGAATTTTTTTTTTTTTGAGTAATGAGGACATGAATGTTGGTCTTATATGGCATGTCTCTAGTTGGATCTCAAGGTTTTCCCTTGTCCCTAATATGTTTTCGTCTCTTCGGCTGGTCAGTGTGGCGTGGTAATTGTTGCTTCTGATCTTCAGTCTAGTTTGGTACTGCTTTTCATTCATGTCAATGTTGTTAGCTGGTTTGACTACAGTGTCGATAACTGGCTTGATTGCGGTTCTTGACATTTCCGGTATATTTGGTGCTCGCCGACATCCAAAGGTTCTATGGAAAACTTGGTAGGAGTCTCTTTAGTTTGGTGGCTTAGTTTTAGAGCTAAGGTCACATTTTTTTCTCCTTTGGAGCAATCTTTTTAGAGAATTAGTCTCACTCTTTATCTTTCTTTCAATATGACGATGTCTCCCTTTTTATAGGGCTTTAATTTCTGGATGATTTTATCTTGCGGCTAGTTGGTTCGTATTGATGATGTATTATGTCACACTTCATCAATATTATATCCTAGATGACAAAAAAATAAAATATAGAAAGAGTAATAGTTTTGGATAAAAAGTAATTAGAAATTTGATTTGAAAAATCATATTAATATGAAACAAAAAAAGTATCTGCAAAACAACAATCATTGATTTACCAAACCACTAGTCCACTAGCATCCATATTTTCGAACAAGTCAAAACAAATTTCGTTACCCTGCTTCGGCAGCACGTTTGTGACCGTCGATATGGTTGCTATGTATTTCTAAGCACTAGCAACTCGCAAAATACTTGGGAATCAAGTTATAATCACTAGTCAAAAGTGATTAGAACTTGATTCCCAAGTGTTTTGCGAGTTGCCTTTGTTGCTTTAGTCATGTCATTATGGGAACGTGACGTGATCCACAAGTGTATTGTATAACATGTAGTATTTCTTTTTATCCATGCATTTCCTTATTATGTATATGTTTGATGTATTTACGTATTTCAGAATAACGATAATGGCATGCTTTCATAACTGTTAAATGAATATAGTAAAATCGTCCAAAATACTCAAAAAAAATTATGGTCGCACATTTAAATAGATTGTTTTTTATTTTCTGTTTCCAAAAATACTCTAAAAGAAAAGCTACAAAAACAGAAAATAAATATGTAAAAAAAAACCCTATAAAAAACAGAAAAAGTCTTTAGATTTTGTAACTTTATAAAAATCCTATATTAAAAAAAAATTACTAAAATTCTTATATTCCCCAGTCTCCAAAAAGGAAAAGTCTTTATTGACATTGACATTGACATTGACATTATTTTCGTCTTCGTCACTCGTCCGTCTATAAAAGATAGAATATCATTTGAAATCAAAGGCAACCCTTCAACACTAAGAAAACGACAATGGAAGAACCTTTTCTTCCGAGAGACAAGGAGTTACTACTCCCCGGTAAAGCCACATGGCAAACAAATCAGTTCACCATCGACCTGAAGAAAGTAAGCCGCTTGGCCGCTCCTATGGCCATCGTGACCATTGCTCAGTACTTATTGCTTGTCATCTCAGTCATGGTCGTTGGCCACAACGGCGAGCTCCAGCTCGCCGGTGTAGCTCTTGCATCTTCCTTCACAAACGTCTCCGGTTTCACTACAAGAAATCTACCGCAAAACCGACGGAATTTTCGACGGACAATAATTCCGTCGGAAAAAATCGACGGCTTCCCGACGGATTCCCGAGATTTGAAAATTCTGGGAATCCGTCAAAAATCCGTCGAAAATTTCTGACGGAACTATGTCCGTCGGAAAAGTCCAACGGATTTATGATGGAAATCCATACCGTTATATTCTGACGGTTTTCCGACGGATATCCATGCTGTTATATTCCGACGGATTTCTGACGGCTTCTGGAAATATGTAGGATAATATGAACGTTAATGTAGCCGTTGAATTTATCGTTTTAAACCGACGGATATCCGATGGAAATCCGACGGAAACGAGTTTATATATATGTTTCTCCCTTCCTCTATCCCATTACACAACAAGCTTAATTTCATATCTCTTTCTCATTTCTTGTTTACTTAATACGAATTCTAAAAAAAAAGTGAAAAATATGTCTAGATATTTTCGATCATGGATAGACGAACCATTGATGGATCCGGAGATGAACAACTTGAACGAGGAGTATGCACGAGACATATACGAGTTCATGGAAGTGGCGGAAAAGCAACCGCGTGTTCAAAAATCAGGTAAGTTAAAATATCCATGTTCAATTTGTATGAATTCTCGTAATGTTGCGATAGAGATAGTTTGGCATCATTTGTATAGTAATGGGTTTACGTCGGGTTACAAGATATGGTATTTACATGGAGAAACAAATGTTAAGTATGGTAGTACTAGTGAACCAACTGTCTCAGATTGTTTAGGAGGTAGCACAGAAGTAGATGTAGGTGTAGGGAGCGTGCAGATGGTGAATGATGCGTTTAGAGAGAATGTCGAGTTTAGCGGTGAAGAAAAAGATAGGTTCGAAGAACCTAATGTAGAAGCAAGAAGATTTTTTGATATGTTAGATGCTGCAAAGCAGCCACTATATAAAGGGTGTAAAGAAGGTCATTCGCCTTTATCATCTGCAAGTAGATTGATGACGATTAAGACGGATTACAATTTGGCAGAGGAGTGCGTTGATGCGATAACAGATTGGGCGAAAGATTTATTGCCAGAAGATAATCTTTTACCCGGATCATACTAAGAGGTACAAAAACTTGTATCTGGTCTTGGTTTACCGTATAAAGTAATAGATGTGTGCATCGACAACTGTATGCTATATTGGAGAGAAGATGAAAACCGCAAAAGATGTCGATTTTGTCGTAAACCCATGATGTCGGAAAGTAGTGGCAGAATTCAAATTTCATATAAATGTATGTGGTATTTACCAATAACAGAGAGGTTGAAGAGGTTATATACTTCTCAGCGCACGGCAGAGCCAATGAGATGACATGCAGAACATCGTCAAGATGGAGATATTACACATCCTTCAGACGCAGAAGCTTGGAAACATTTTCAATCATTGTATCCGGATTTTGCATATGAGCGAAGGAATGTGTACCTCGGGTTATGTACAGATGGTTTTAACCCATTTGAGAAGCATGGAAGGAAGTATTCGTTATGGCCTGTAATTGTAACCCCTTCCAATTTGCCTCCATCTCTGTGCATGCGTAGAGAATTTTTATATCTCTCGATTCTTGTTCCCGGCCCAGAGCATCCGAAGAGATCACTTGATATATTCCTCCAGCCATTGATCTATGAGTTATAAATGCTATGGGAGCATGGTGTGGAAGCGTACGATGTTTCAACCCAGTAAAACTTTAAGATGCGTGCAGTGCTTATGTGGACCATAAACGATTTTCCAGCATATGGTATGTTATCTGGATGGACAACACATGGGAGATTATCGTGTCCGTATTGCCAAGACAACACTGATGCATTCCAACTGAAGCACGGCAGAAAAAATTGTTGGTTTGATTGTCATAGAAGATTTTTACCGAGTGATCATCCGTATCATCGTTCGAGAACAATGTTTACGAAGGGTAGGCAAGTTTTTGATGGTCCACCGCCTGAGATAGACGGTGGGACTTTATTGGAGCAGTTGAGAGATTTTGGTGCTGAGATGACTCCTTATTGTGGGGGTAATGGACATGAACCTATTTATGGTGTCGGTGAATTTCATAGCTGGCACAAGAAGAGCATATTTTGGGATTTGCCTTACTGGAAAAACCATTTATTGCTGCATAATCTTGATGTGATGCACGTTGAGAAGAACTTCTTTGAGAACATCATGAACACTGTCTTAAACGTCCAAGGGAAAACGAAAGACAATATGAAATCTAGATTAGACTTGCCAGCATATTGCGATCGAGGTTTTCTTGAAGTGCTCCCAAATGGTCAATGTCCATTTCCATTATACCGGTTAGAAGCAGGAAAGAAAACAAAATTTTTTGATTGGATTCACGACGATGTTAAATTCACTGATGGATACGCATCTAATCTGCGTAAGTGCATCGATTATGGAGAGGGAAAGTTTACTGGAATGAAGAGTCATGATTGTCATGTTGTGATGCAGAGGCTTCTTCCATTCACTTTTGCTCATCTTCTTCATAAAGACGTCCACCAAGCAATTGCAGGAGTAGGTGCTTTCTTTCACGATTTATGCACAAGAACACTTACTGTTAAGGGAATCCAAAATTTACAGGCCAATATCCCGGTGATCCTTTGTAATTTGGAGAAGATATTTACACCATCTTTCTTTGATGTGATGGAACATCTTCCGATCCACCTCCCACGAGAAGCAGAACTAGGAGGCCCGGTTCAATACCGTTGGATGTATCCATTTGAGCGGTATATGTTTCATTTGAAGAAAAAGGTTAAGAATTTGAGTAGAGTAGAGGGATCTATTATCGCCCAGAGCATCAACGAAGAGGCCTCACAATTTGCTGAATATTACTTCCCGTCAGAAGTTTGTACGAAGAGTAGACGTCCTAGTCGCCATGATGATCGTAATGAGAGAGCGATTTACCCCGTCGTTGTTCCAGAGTTATTTTCCCGAGTTGGGCGAGTCAGTGGCAAAGGAAAAAGGCGTAAATTATCTCAAGAGGAGTTTAAACACTTGTATACGTATATCCTAACCAATTGTGAAGAAATTACGGAATACGAAAGGTAAACAAAAATTTTTTTGTGTCATTTAATGTATAATTGATTATTTTATATGTTATTATTAACTTGTAAACAATTTTGGTTCTCATACAAGATTTACATGGTATTATTACGCGGGTACTATATGGATAAGACAGAAGACGAGCTTCAAGTCCATAAGGAGGAGGATTTTATGCCTTGGTTGCAGTTTTACGTAAGTGTTTAAAAACATTAAATCATTTAATAAATATATTTTTTTAATACTAATTTGTAACTTATTTTTGTAGGTTTCTGAAGGAGTAAGAAGCGGACAGACATTTCCCACATGGTTATTGGAATTTGTTAATGGTCCAAACTACATTGCAACTTCTTATCGTAGATACTACAGTCGGGGATATGAGTTTAGGGTTCATGACGAGAGAAGGACGAGGCAAACTTCAGATTCTGGTATTTCAGTGAAATCTGGTAATGATGTTTACTACAGCGTTCTTCAGGAAATATTGGAAGTGCGGTACCCAGGAATGTTAGACTTGAGGTGCATTGTTTTCAAGTGTGATTGGTATGATTCAATAATCGGTCGTGGGCTTCATGTGGACCAATTTGGTGTTACGTCTGTTAATTCAAGTCGGAGACTAGAAACGTATGACCCATTCATTCTAGGATCACAAGTTGAGCAGGTAGGGTACAAATATTAGTGTAATTAATACTCACACAATTATTTTGTTATAATAATTACAAAATTTATATGTTTTTTTTAGGTGTGCTATATTCGTTACCCTCGAGTAACACGGCGGACAGATCCTTGGCGCACAGTTACTACAGTGACCCCGAGAGGAAGAATTTATGGAGTTGCAGAACACGATGCTTTATAGCCAGTTGTTCCAATGGATCCAGTTGAGCCTTCTTGTGATCTGGATCTTGTTGTTGATTTCACATAATTTAGTTTAGTTTTTTCCGAATCAGAAGAAGAACAAGGTGAATTTTATGAGGATACAGACTCAATTCCATCTGAGGAATCAGCATCATCATCTGATGAAGATTAGTTATATGTGTGTTTTGTATTATTTTTTATTTTTACAGAAAGGTGTAAATTTGTTTTTGTGTATTTTATTTAATTTTGATATTACGGTGTAAACCATAGGTTCTCGAAGACCACAGCTGACGAGCATTTTATAAGCTCAACTTGAGCTTTGTATATTTTTACAAGTTTTAATAAAATAAAATTTTTCCAAAAATATATATTCCCTAAACAAACACCTTAACAAACCCACAAAACTCATTAAACTACTTATAAACATTAATGCAAGTATAAAAAACTTCAGATGAACAATTTCTTAAACCATTAAACCAAATATATACAATAACAATTAAACCAAATTTACACAATAACAATTAAACCAAAAATTCACAATAACCATTAAACCACAAAGAAACCCATATCCCTCGGAAATCCATCGGTTTTTCCGACGGATTTCCGATGGAAAGATAATTTAAAACGCTAAAAACGAACACGTGTCTTCTAATTGGCCAGTCAAACCTTACAGGGGGACACATGTTACCACAAAACTGTCGGAAATCCGTCGGAAATTTCCGACGGATTTCTGACGGATTTAGATATATTTTTAATTTAATTTTTATTGACACGTGTAACCCTAAAACCGTCGGAAATCCGTCGGTTTTTCCGATGGATTTCTGACAGTTTTGGGGGTTACATGGTTAATTTGTAATTTCTTGTACATCAAGACAATGTTAACAACAAACTTTGACAAAATAAACTAAATTATGTGATATATAACATATTTTCAAAAGTTTCCGTTGGTCGACATGCTTCGACCGAAAGTGTTTGATATATAAACATATAGTTAACATACAAGTTTACCAAAAACGAAATAATCTTATAAACTTTTGAAATTTGACAAATGAAAGATTTCTATAAGTTATTTGTGTTTCTAATCATGAATTTATAAAACTAAAAACATATGTTTACTGAAACGGTGCGTAAATAACCACTAAAACCACAAAACCGTCGGAAATCCATCGGAAATTTCCGACGGATTTCCGACAGTTTTGTGGTATCACGTGTACCCGTTTAAGGTTTGACTGGCCAATCAGAAGACATGCATATTTATATTATCCATCGGAAATCCGTCGGATATTTCCGACGGATAATGAAAATGTAACCGCGAATATCTTTTCGTTTCCCGCGATGCCTAAATTTTCGCGAGTCCATCAGAAATTTCTGACGGATTTCCGACGGATTCACGAAAATTTAGGCATGAACGTTCCCGAAACCTTATCGAGAACGTGCGTAATTTAATTTTTTTAGAAGTGACGGATTTCTGTCGGATATATCCGTCGGAAATATCGTAATATATTCCGACTTCGTCTTTTTCCTCCTCACTTTCGCAGAATATTTCCAAAACCTAAAAAACTCTAAAATCGCCAAATCTCCTTTACTAAGTCCGATCCTTCATCCCAATGGCTCAAAATCCCCCAAACTTGTAAGTCCTTAAGTTTATATTATGGATTGTTAGGTTTTGAGTTAGATTGATTGATTTAGAAAATTAGAATTGTTAGAATTAGGTTTGTAATGTTAGATTTAGGATTTGGTTTGTTAGTTTTAGGATTTACCTACTTTATAACATGGATTGTTAGATAAATGATTTTGATTTGTCATTTTAGATTTGTTAGAATTTGTGGTTGAATTATTATGTTAATTAGTATTAAGTTTTGTTATGTTTATTGAAATTATTTGTTTTGTTAATTTATTTATTTATTTAATTTATTTATAATTATTTTCATGCATTAAAATTTTCTTAATTTTGGTATGAATTATTATTTTTAGAAAATTATAATTAATTTTTTTGAGAATTTTTAATCATGTTAGTAATTTATAATTATTTCCATGAATTATTCATTCTTTTATAAATCATGGATTTACAAATTTATAATTGTTTTAGAATTAATACTTATAAATATAAATTTATGATGATTTTAGTAATTTATAAGTATTTCCATCAATTATTTATTATTTTCTAAATGTATAATTGTTTTGGAATAATAATGAAATTAAAATATTTTTTTGATAAATTTTTATTATTTTCATAATGTATAATTTTTTCATGTAATAATCATGGATTTACAAATTTATAATTGTTTTGGAATTAATACTTATAAATATAAATTTATGATGATTTTAGTAATTTATAAGTATTTCCATAAATTATTCATTATTTTATAAATGTATAATTGTTTTGGACTAATAATGAATTTAAAATAATTTTTTGATAAATTTTTTTTATTTTGATGATGTATAGTTTTTTTCATATAATGTTTGATTTCTTTTTTAATTTTTCTAGGGATTTCGGTCGGTACTACCATTCATGCGGCGGCGGACGTAGTAGTCGACGGAGAGGTAGTTCCGGTTCGAGGAGTTCTCCTACACCGGAGACACATATCCCGGAGACAGTGCCTACGCCGACGCCTTCACCTACTGCACCGACGCAGATGAGCGTCGAGGACTTTGTCGCTCAACCAGGACGAGATAGATTGCCTCGTCTCCATCCGGATTGCGAAGGCAGAGAAACATGGTCAGTTTTTTTATTAATTTTAAGAATTTTAATATTTATTTACTATTATAACTTTAGTTACAATTCAAATTATTTGCAATAATTTGTTTTGTAGGTTTGATGATTCCAGAAATGGGATTTCCAAGTCCATTAACCGGATGCTCAATGGAATGCTTCGGCATCCGTACCCGATGTACAGCCAAATGCCGATGGAGGATCAGGAATTGTGGTTTCGCCAATTTGCGGTAAGTACCTCATATTTTCAATTATTTTACTTTTATTTAATATTGTTTATTTTAATTTAATTTTTGATTTGCAGTAAGAATTTAATTGGGACAACCACATGACCGCCACGGTTAGACAATGCTTCGATAGAAAAACATCGAGAATGTATTCATGGAAGCTGAACGAGTGGAAGGAGAAGTGGCACAAGAATGATGTCCCAAGGGAGTTGGTTTCCAACCCGAGCCTATGGAGCGGGTTATACACTTATTGGAGTGAAGAACCGACCAAGACAAGCTCCACAACTCATTCTGCTTGCCGAAACAGCGATCGCAAAAGAAAAGGCAAGGCGACGCACAATCTAGGAGCGGTTAGTTTGGTCACACGGGCCAAACAACTGGTAAGTTTTTTATTTAATTAAAATATTGTTATTTTAGTTTTATAATTTTATATTTTACTAAATTTTCATTTTTATAGTTTCGGGAAGACAGTGTCCAACCTTCCGCTCTCAGATTGCTCAAGGATGCGCATACCAGCAGGAAGACCCATGAAATCCAAGATCCGGTGGCTCGGAACATCATTGACAACGTCACGAAGATGAGTAAAGACCTCCTCCTTTCTCAGCTACTCACCGAAGGAACGCCTCCAATGACCAAAGTTCCGTTCGAGAAGATTAACGAATTCGTCTATGAGGTAAGTAAAATATATATTTAAATCGTTTTTTTGTAATTTCTAATTTTTAACAAAGTTTTCGTTTCTTACCGCAGTGTACTCCGAAGACCAAAGGTCGTGTATTTGGTCTTCCCGACAATGTATCTTTTTCTGCATCTTCGCATTTCTACGGCGATTCTCTCGATCTTAGGGCACAGCTCGCACAACGAGACGCTGAGATGGACGCCATGAAGACGCAGCTGCAACACCTCGCAGAAGAACGAGAAGCGGATCACCTCCAACGAGAAACAGAACGCGAGAGAACCCGCAAATTCAAGGCGGATCACCTAGCATTGCAGCAACGCATGGAGGAATTCATTTCCCGATTCCCCCCATTGTAGTTTTAGTTTGTTTTAGTTTTTTTTGCTTTTTATTTGAATTATTTTATAACTATTGAATTTTATTTGAATTATTGCATTATTTTATAATTATTATTTATTTCATTTTAATTTATATTAGAAAACAAAATTTTAAAATTAATAAATTTAATTTTAAAAATTCGATTATATAATAAAAAAAATTAAACAATTCCGTCGGAAATCCGTCGCTTTTTTATCCGTCGGTTTTCGATCCGTCGGAAATCCGTCGGTTTATAAATATCAGATATCCGTCGGTTTTCCGTCGGTTTTAAACTGACGGAACACCGATGGATTAAAAACCATCGGTTTTAAAGCTGTCGGAATTCCGTCGGTTGTAAAGCCGTCGGAATTCCGTCAGTTTTAGATCCGTCGGAAATCCGTCCATTGAAAACCGACGGATTTCTGACGTAATCCTGATTTCGGTATTCCGTCGGAAATCCGCTGGAATTGCCGATGGATTTCCGACGCAGCTTTTATTTCCGACGAGATAGAAGCGACGGACAAAACCGATGGATTTCCGATGGATTTTGCCAATCCGACGGATTTTCGACGGATTTCCGACTGAATTGGCCGTCAGTTTTGCAGTATTTTTCTTGTAGTGTTTTAGCATTTTGGTAACTATGTACTGCCTCTCTTTAATTCTCTTCAATTCAAGAATCTAATTGACTCTCAAATCTTGAAGTCACTTCATTTATTTGTATAGTTTGGGTTAGTGGGTGCACTTGAAACTCTTTGTGGTCAAGCTTATGGAGCCAAACAATATGAAAAGATTGGAACTTATACATATTCAGCAATTGCTTCCAACTTCCCAATTTGTTTCTTAATATCAATTCTCTAGATTTAAATTGAAAAGCTATTGATTTCTCTCGGGCAAGACCCTGACATCTCTAGAGTCGCTGGCTCCTACGCCTTTTGGCTCATACCAGCTTTGTTCGCCCATGCGATTGTCATACCATTGACCCGGTTTCTACTGGCACAACAGTTTGTTCTTCCTCTGCTCTATTCTACCCTGACCACGCTTTTGTTCCACATCCCGGTTTGCTGGAGTTTGATTTTCGTGTTTGGTCTTGGAAGCAATGGAGCTGCTTTGGCTATTTGTGTGTCTTTTTGGTTTTGCGCTGTGATACTCTCGTGTTATGTGAGGTTCTCCAGTATTGAGAAAAAAGGCATTATTGAGAAAAGGCATTCCGTGCAGAAGGAGGGTGTGACGTAATCCTGGGTACTATTCATCCCGGGGACGATTCGTCCCGAGATTACTATTCATCCCGTGAGTCTTCGTCTTCGTGTTCCAGCAATGTCACTATTCATGCTATAAACTGCGTTTCACTATTGATGCAGTTTATCACTATTGCTGCTGCTTTTCACTATTGCTGCAGTTTTTTAGTTAGAGCTTCCTCCTTCTTCTATAAAAGGAGGAAACCCCTTCTTTTGTAAGCTAATCAACAGTTCCGACTCCTTTGGCTTAAAAAGCCCTAAGGGGCTGCTCTAAATTCTCTCTAATTTATTCATGATTATTCTCCTTTATTTATGCTTAATCTCTTATTCTCTCTAGTTTAATCTTGCATAATCTCCTATTCTCCTTTACTTGTTTCATTCAGCATTCAATCTCTCAATCTCTTAGTTTATATTTCCGCATCAATTCTCACATCCAGCTCCTGCGAGAAGACTCGCGGATTTGTATCTTGTGATTTCATGTCTTGTGTCAAGCAGTTCTTTCGTTATGGAGTCCCATCAGCAGCAATGACTTGGTAAGTCATTTTTTAAGTTTCTTGTTGGTCAAGTTACATACACCGATGTTTCCTCTTATCTCGCTTGCATTTTTTTGTCTTCTTGATAGCCTAGAATGGTGGCTATTTGAACTACTCATACTCTGCTCAGGTCTTCTCCCAAACCCGAAACTCGAGACATCTGTTCTTTCAATTTGGTAAGTATCATCATATATAAAGACTTCTTTTCTCTTGTTTTTTTTCTCTATTTGTTGTATTCTTTAAGTCTTAACTAAAAAGTAATGAATCTCATTTCTTTCATGTCAGTCTTACAACAGCAAGTTTGCACTACGTGATTCCAGGTGGAGTCGCGGCAGCTGTAAGGTATAATTCACAAACCAGAAACATCTTCTACAAGTCTTAAACCACAACATTACAATCATTGTTTTTTTTCTTGCAGCACACGCGTGTCAAACAAATTAGGAGCTGGGAATCCTCAAGTTGCTAGGGTATCAGTATTGGCAGGGCTTTGTCTCTGGCTAGTAGAGTCAGCTTTCTTCAGCACACTTCTCTTCACCTGCAGGAACTTCGTAGGCTACGCATTCAGTAACAGCAAGGAAGTTGTGGACTATGTCGCTGACCTATCTCCTTTGCTCTGCCTGTCCTTTATCCTCGATGGATTCACCGCAGTTCTTAATGGGGTTGCTAGGGGAAGTGGTTGGCAACACATTGGAGCTTGGAACAACGTTGTGGCTTACTATCTCATAGGAGCTCCAGTTGGAGTTTACTTAGCTTTTGGCCGTGAGTTACACGGAAAAGGACTGTGGTGCGGTGTTGTGGTTGGATCCGCGGTGCAAGCCATTCTACTGGCTATAGTCACAGCTTCCATGAATTGGAAGGAACAGGTAAAAAACTTAGAATAGAAGAGTACCCATTTCAGCTTGTTACATTTCTACATTTTAGTATTTTTTATTAATGCTCTGAAGTAATTGGAATATATGATTTTGCAGGCTGAGAAGGCAAGGAAGAGAATAGTCCCCACTGAAAATAGATTGGCTTAAACGAAGCGTGTTTCTAAGAACTGTCTCAAACTATTTCTAGGCTCTATACAAAAATGTATGAAAAACATTTATACGCAAATTTGTAGGTCATGTATGGAATGATCTAACTGCACATTCTAAAAGACGGCCATGTTTTTTGTTTTAAACCCATTTGGAACTTAAACATTAATAATTGCATCAATTATCTACTACACTATTAAAAAAGAGTCAATCTTAGGAGGTGTTTCCAAACACTCATACTAAAATAAATAAAACATGATTAATGTTATATGTGTATCCAAACAGATTAAAACAACAATATTATAGAAACTAACATTAATTTTAATTTATCTAAAATCTATCTACCTAATTTAAATCAAAGTACTGGAAAAATAATTATGATTCACATTTCACTTTTATTTGATCTTATTTTCAAATTATTTTGAATTATTACATAATGTATTTAATTAATAAACAAAAATTCTACATATGTTGTGATTCAAATACATTTTTTGCAAGAAAATTTCTACGTATTTATTTTGACGGAAAATTACGGATTTGTAATTTGTTATAAAAATATCAGAGTCGAGTTTTTTTTTTGTAGGAACCAGATTAGTTTTGGCGGGAAAATTAATTATAATTAAGATTAACAATTGTATTGGTTTTTATTTAGTTAGGACATTTTTTTAATTTCAATTAATTTAATATTTATTAACATTAAAGAACCAAAAAATATAATTTATATCAAAATAATTGATCTGCGAGCATGAATCTACTACTATTATTACTAAACCTGTTTTCAAACACACCTACTAAATTAAATAACAAATTAAGAATCCAAACAGATTAAATTAGCAATATTATGGAAACTACCATTGATTTTAAATTGCCAAAAATGAATCTACCTAATTTAAATCATAATATTGAAAAAATAATAATGATTCTCATTTTACTTTTCTTTGATCTTATTTTAAAATTATTATAAATTATTATATTATGCATATAATTCATAAAATTTATTTTTTTCAATATATATTCTGATTCAAATACATTTTAGGTGAAAAAAATTATATATGCGTTTTTTTGCATGAAAGTTTATAAGTAACAAATTTTATATTTTGTAGAGATTTCAAATAAGATAGGTTTTAAAAATAAATATGTATTACTCAATCAATAAGAAAAAAGTCAGTGTTCAACGTCCTATATCAATAGAAATATTAATAAAGCCTGTAAAACCACGAGTTAGGTCAAAGAAGATCCATCATGGTGTGAAATTATTTTATGTCCATTAAAAAGCGGATAATATGGGTAACCCAATAGTGGATCACAGATTTAGCAGGCTTTGTTCACGAATTGGCAGATCGATCTCCAAAATACTAATTTTTAATATAAATAAATAAGTGATATATATATATATATATATGTATGTATTAATAATTGTATATAGTTGATGAAATATAATATGTGATATATTAAAAAATTTAAAGAGTTTGTATATATAAACTTAGAATATTAAAAATATTTCTTTTAAAAAGTTGTTAATTTAAATTCTATAAAATATTTAAATTATTTAAAATTATAAAAGTTAAAACCGCGGGCGGGTATGCTAACCCGTTGGATGTAACAGGACAGATTTCGACATAAAAATGATTTATAAAATATTAAAATAGGTATATGCGTTAAACAATCAATAATACTAGCACTTAATAATTTAATGAAGTTAAAATTATATATAACGAAAAAAATCTAAAAATCTAAAAATTATCTGTAAAACTGTACACAAAATATTAAACTGTAAAATATAAATATTTGCTACAATGTTTAAGAAAACATTAACATGCACAAAATATTAAAATGAGTATATACATCAAACAACCAACAACACTAACACTTTATAATTTAATGAAGTTGAAATTACATATCTAAAAAAAATTAGGTATAAAAACTAAACTAACAAAATCTAAAAATTAAAAATTTATCTTAAAAATTGAACACACAATATTAAACTGTAAAATATAAATATTTGTTATAATGATGAAGAAAATATTGACCCGCGGTGTACCGCGGGTACAGACTCTAGTAATTAATTAAAAAAGACTATATTTTTGTTTGTAAAAAATGAATATGATTAATTCAAATACTGATTTGCAATTATTTTATTTTTATATCATTTATACGTAAGTAAAATAAATTAGTAATCTTTGAAACTTCTTAAGCTGGAGAGATGGAGTCCAAGATTCCAAGAATGGAAGCAATCTCTAACCTCGTAATTTTTTCAGCAAAAATAAACATAAACATGCCATTGTTAGTTTATTTATGATTTGAGTTTTGGTAACGTTCAGACACTTTTAAAGAAATTTTCTAAAGTTTTTTAAATTATAAATTAAACTTTGAGTATAAAATTTTGAAAATACAAAAAAAAATAGTTACAGGATTGAATGTTCAAACATATCCAATATCACATATATATATATATTCAAACTCTCTTACGGTACAAAACATAATAATAACTTTTTCATTTGAAAGTTCATAATCTTCAAATATTTTTTTTTTGATGTAAAACATTAAATATGTAAATGGACAATACTAACAGAAGATTAATATATACCATTTAATATGAATAGTATATCTAATTTTTATACAACTTAGGAAAACTTTTATTTATACAATGAGAATTAGTTTTGGTCAAAAAGTAATTAACAAAAATTGTGTTTTGAAAAATCATATTAATGACATATATAAAATAATATCTTTTCAAAACCAAAAAATATCTGCAAACCAAGTCAAACCAAAAAATATCTGCTTTGTAACATATACTCGATTTACCAAAACAAGTCAAAGAAGCAGAAGTTATCTACTTCGGCGGCACGTTTGTGACCGTCGTCTAGTTGCGATGTTTTGTTTTCTTTCTGTTTTTGTCGTTAGTTGCTATGATTTTTTAATCAGTAGTGATTGGAACTTGATTCCCAAGTATTTTTGCGAGTTGCCTTTGTTGTTTCCTTTTCAAATTTTATATTTTTAATAAGCAACGATGTCCCTTTTTTTTTTTTTTTTAAGTGGTTTGACGAGAATCAAGTCATCTACAACTACACGTCGATGTATAGAATGAAAGTGACCAACGATGTCCCATTATTTTTTTTAAAGTGGTACATGGCAGATGCACATCTGGCACAAATGTAAAAAAAACTTCAATCCCATGGAGGAGAAAGCATAATTTCATTGAAGAATAAATTCTAGTGAACATTTCTGACTTTTAGAAATAACGACCTAATTAATTGCACTTAAATAACTTCTGCTTCTTTGGCTAATCAATCCCAATCCATGAGCGCCACTTATGTTCTTGCAAACTCTTCGAGACCACCATGATCTCATCGAAAATTGGAGGGTAAAATCGTCTAAAATTTTCTAGATTACATTGTTTATAAACTTCATGAAAGACGTTGACATATGCAACCAATTATCAAAATAAAAATAAAAATAAAAATAAAGAGATTAATATATGTATTAAGAAAAAAAAAAAAAGTTGACGGAGAAGATGAAATTGGCCATTTGTAATTGATTTTTTTATCTATTTTAATTTAAGTTAAATATTTAAAGATATTTTTATACAGAAAATACAAATAAAATATGATTTATTTCTCTGTGCTTTAAAAAAAAATCAATAATGATAACTAAAAGTATTTAGATTTTGTACTTTGTAAGGGACTTTTATGTTCAACATTAAAGAGATTTTTGTTTTCTTTTCTTTTTGACACACATTGATGATAAATCTATACTCTATAAATCTATACTTTATAAGTACTTAATATTATACTTTGTTTAACGCTTCTACTGGTCAAGTTATTAGAGCCGTGTAAATTCAGTATTCTTATATCCCCAGAGTCTCCAGAAAGGAAAAGTTGTCATTGACATTGACATAATTGGTTTCGTCGTAGTCACTCGTCACTCTATAAAAGATAGAATATATCATCTGAAATCAAAGGCAGTGACATTGGTCTTCAACACTAAGAAAACGACAATGGAAGAACCTTTTCTTCTCAGAGACAAAGAATTACAACTCCCCAGTAAAGCCACATGGCAAACAAATCAGCTCACCGTCGAGCTGAAGAAAGTGAGCCGCTTGGCCGCTCCTATGGCCATCGTGACCATTGCTCAGTATCTATTGCCAGTCATCTCAGTCATGGTCGCTGGCCACGCTGGCGAGCTCCAGCTCGCTGGTGTAGCTCTTGCAACTTCCTTCACAAACGTCTCCGGTTTTAGCATTATGGTAGTTATGCTATGTCTCTATCTTCATCAATTCAAGAACCCAATAATAAACTTTGAAAACATTTCATTTATTTCAAGAACTCAATCAACTCTCAAATCTTGAAGTCACTTCATTTATTTTTGCAGTATGGGTTAGTTGGTGCACTCGAAACTCTATGTGGCCAAGCTTATGGAGCCAAACAATACGAAAAAATTGGAACTTACACATATTCTGCAATTGCTTCTAACTTCTCAATTTGTTTCTTAATATCAATTCTTTGGATTTACATCGACAAGCTTTTGATCTCTCTTGGACAAGACCCTCATATCTCTAGAGTCGCTGGCTCCTACGCCTTTTGGCTCATACCAGCTTTGTTTGCCCAAGCGATTGTTATACCATTGACCCGGTTTCTCCTGGCACAACGGTTGGTTCTTCCTCTACTCTACTCTTCCCTGACCACGCTTTTGTTCCACATCCCGGTTTGCTGGACTTTGGTTTTCGTGTTTGGTCTTGGAAGCAATGGAGCTGCCTTGGCTATTAGTATGTCTTTCTGGTTTTACGCTGTGATACTCTCATGTTATGTGAGGTTCTCTAGCTCCTGCCAGAAGACTCGTGGATTTGTATCGGGCGATTTCCTGTCTTGTGTCAAGCAGTTCTTCCGTTATGGAATCCCATCAGCAGCAATGACTTGGTAAGTCATTCTTTTAAGTTTCTTGTTAGTCAAGTTACATACACCGATCTTTCCTCTTATCTCGTTTGCAAATTTCTCTGTCTTCTTTTGGTAGCCTAGAATGGTGGCTATTTGAGATACTCATACTCTGCTCAGGTCTTCTTCCAAACCCGAAACTCGAGACCTCTGTTCTTTCAATTTGGTACATGTCATATGGAAAGACTTGTTTTGTTATCTTTTGTTTCATCTTTACTAAAATGTAATGAAACTTTTTTCTTTCATGTCAGTCTTACAACAGAAAATTTGCACTATGTGATTTCATCTGGAGTCGGGGCGGCTGTAAGGTATGATCTCAATTCTCAAACCAAAAAAAAATCTTCAACAATCCCTAAATCTCAACAGTAGTGATTTCGTTTTCTTGCAGCACACGCGTGTCAAACAAATTAGGAGCTGGCAATCCTCAAGTTGCTAGGGTATCAGTATTGGCAGGGCTTTGTCTCTGGGTCGTAGAGTCAGCTTTCTTTAGCACACTTCTCTTCAGTTTCAGGAACATCATAGGCTACGCATTCAGCAACAGCAAAGAAGTTGTGGACTATGTAGCTGACCTATCTCCTTTGCTCTGTCTCTCATTTATCCTCGACGGATTCACCGTAGTTCTCAATGGGGTTGCTAGGGGAAGTGGTTGGCAACACATTGGAGCTTGGAACAACATTGTTGCTTACTATCTCGTCGGAGCTCCAGTTGGAATTTACTTAGCTTTCAGCCGTGAGTTACACGGAAAAGGACTGTGGTGCGGTGTTGTGGTTGGATCCACTGTGCAAGCCGTTATATTGGCTATAGTCACAGCTTCCATGAATTGGAAGGAACAGGTAAAAATACATAGAATAGAAGATTAGCCATTTCAGCTTGTTACATTTCTACATTCTATTCTTTTGTTTTCATTGATGCTATGAGCCTATGAAGTAATTAGAATATATGATTTGCAGGCTGAGAAGGCAAGGAAGAGAATAGTCTCAACTGAAAATGGATTGGCTTAAACAAAGCGTGTTCCTAAATCCTAAGAGACGTCTCAAACTATTTCTAGGTTCTATACAAAAGTGTTATAAAAAATTATCCACTTTATATGTAAATTTGTAGGTCTCTAACTGCACATTCTACAAGACGGCCATGATTTTTTGTTTTAACCCCATTTTGAAAGAGAGGGATTTATGTGTGTTTCTTCAATTTTTGTAATCCAAGTTTAATAGTTACAAGTGAATAAAAAACATCATTGGTTCCAAACTGGAATAATCCCTTGTGCACTTGGTTTCCTTTAGTCGGCTAGAAACGGTCCTCATAGTTGTTTTCTTATTCGGTTAGCCTTGTTCCGTGTGTTTAACACTATTAACTACTGTACTCGATTATTATTAATTCAAAATAATATATTTTGATGTAAAAATTGAATATGATTAATTCAAAATTTAAAAAATGATTGAAAATTATTTTATATTATATCATTTACATATAAATAAAATAAAATAAAAATAGAAATTGAAAAATTATATGTCATTATTTATATATATAAACACGTAGTATTTATTTCTTTTTTTCAATACATTTCCTTATTATATATGGTTTTTTTGTATTTATGTATTTCAAATTAATGATATTGGACGATTGTCGACTACGACTTTGTATTTCAAATTGATATGATCAGATTTTAAAAAGGGATTTTGTGCAAACTACCCTATTTATGTTTTATAATTTGAAAATTGTCCTCATTTAATTTACAAGTCATTTATATTTTTAAAATAATTACAATTATTATTATAATTTTTAAAAAGTTTTGAGATAAAGATGTTTTACTGATTTTATATATTAGATAAAATTAAAACAGAAGCATTTTCATTATTAATCTAATGAAGGTTTTTTTTTTTTTGACAAACTCTTATATTCACTTTGGATACAAGGGGCTCAAAGCCAGAAAATACAAATCACTTGCAACATTAACTAGATAGAGTAAAGACAAGATAGAATAACGGTTTACATCACAGATGAAAGCCATAAGTTTTTCGAAAAGGCTTCAAAAGTAATCGATTTGGAATCGATATCAAGTTCTTCTACCATTAAAAGCAATCAAACTAAAAGACAATGTCTTCAAGACCTTTGAGCGTTTAAAAAGATTCTCCGGCACAGAGAAGGATGGTCTAACGGTTACCTCCAACCTGGAGGAAGACGAGCCAAGAGATCTCCCTGTAAAAGGGGAATTCGATGACAATGCTCTAATCGCAATAGAGGAAGAAGTGGTAGTGAGTGATACACAAGAGTTTTAACCTTATAAAAACTACTGCAAGTGCACAACAAATATTGTAGCAATTTAGGCATCAAATCCACAAGGACCAAGATCACACTATGATTCTTTTAGAATGAAATAAAACTAAGAAAATAATAAGGTTTTGGTTTGTTATGTAAAGAAAAACATCAAATAAAATACGATGTAAATATCAATTAAACGAAACGCTAGGCCAAAAGTTGTTCTCGAAAATTCAGAAATCACGAATCAGACAACTATTCAAGGAACAAATAAGCACATTCTCAAACTCAAACGTGAATGTGTAACCAAACAGAAATTTTTTCTAGAGATGTAGAGTCAGAGATTCGTCCTCCAAAGCTTACAAATTGTCAAAGCTAATGAGTCTTAATCGAAAAGAAAGCGTAAAAGAGTTCTTGGTTTTAGGGGTATTTATACCCTCACAAAGTAAAAGAAATAAAATGAAATAAAACAATAAAAAATAGCTAAATTTTAAAAAAAATGAAAGTTGGGTCATAGCCAGACTTCAACAGATTTCAACATATAGTCTGCAGACTTCACCAGACTTTAACAGACTTCAGCATATAGTCTACAGACTGTGCAGACTTCCCTAGACTTCAACAAACTTCAGCATATAGTCTGCAGACTTCACCAAATTTCAACAGACTTCTCCAAGTCTTTTATTTTCTTGCTCCTTTTGATCAAAAATGCAGCTCCAAGCTCCAATCTCAACCATGTAGTCCTGTAATTCAAACTTGACTCGAAATACGACAAGCGAAAACAAAATAGACTTAAACAAAATAAAAGACTCAAAATATTGGACAAAACAAAAGGGCTAGGACATTATACTTCGCTGAGCCATAATGCCTCACTTGGTCAAATGTTCCATCAGGAACTTGATACTCCTTCAGCGGTCTGATGCTCCGTCGAGCCAGTATACCTTAATAAGACCCAGATGTTCCCTCACAGTCCTGCGTTTCTTCAGAAGTAAGATATTTCGTCAAACCAGAATGCCCCACTGGGACCAGATGTTCTATCAAAGAACCAAAGCACTTCTCTAAGACCAGATGCTTCATCAGAAGCCAGAATGCCCTTCCTTGGACCAGATGCTACGTGAGGAACTTGCTGCTCCATCTGGAGCATGATGTCCATCCACGGACCTGATACTCCGTCAGGAGCCTGATGCCCCTTCAGGGGCCTGATACCCCTTCAGGGGGCCTGATGCCCCTTCAGGGGCATGCTCGCCCTCAGGGCGACTAACAGCTTTAGATATTCAGCAAGTCCAAACAATGTTTAAACTTGCTCTGAGGAACCGGCTTAGTGAACATATCTGCATGGTTATCAGCAGTCCCTACCTTCTTCACTTGAATTCTCTTTTCATTTCTCAGGAAATGATATCTCACATCAATATGCTTGGTCCTCTCATGATGAACCCGATCCTTGGCTAAACAGATCGCACTCAAACTGTCACTATACAATGTAGCCTGATCATGATGCAAACCCATATCGGTGATCAATCCTTTTAACCATATACCCTCCTTAGCAGCTTATGTTAAAGCCATGTACTCTGCTTCAGTAGTTGACAATGTCACAGTTGGATGCAGAGTTGCTTTCCAGGTGATCACAGAGTTACCCAAAGTAAATACATAACCAGTCATCGACCTTATGCTGTCTACATCACCTACATAATCAGAATCAGAACAGCCTGCTACCAGGCATGGAGCCTCACCTCCATATATGAGGCCAACATCAGACGTACCTCTTAGATACCTGACGATTCTTTTCACCGTAAGCCAATGTTCTTTCCCCGGTTGTCCCATAAACCTGCTGATAACGCTAAGTGCGTGTGCAAGATCTGGCCTTCTACAAACCAATGCATACATCAGACTTCCTACAACGCTTGTATAAGGAACCCGAGACATATACTCCTTTTTATCTTCAAACTGAGGGACCCACATGGTTAGATGAAGATTTGAAGCACTTGGTGTATCAATAGGCTTTGAGGTCGACATCCCAAACCTATCCAAAACTTTCTGAATGTAGCCTTTCTGTGACAAGAAAAGCTTTTTCTGAGTTCTGTCTCTCAAAATCTCCATTCCCAGAATCTTATTCGCTGCACCCAAGTTTTTCATCTCAAACTCAGCACTCAGCAAATCTTTTAATTTCTGAGCATCACACATTTGTTTGGCAGCTATCAGCATGTCATCCATATAAAGCACCAGATAGATATATGATTCACCTTTCAGCTTATTGTACTAGACAAAACAATCATACGAACATCTGATGTAGCCTAACTTTATCATATAGCTGTCAAACCTCTTATACCACTGTCTGGAAGACTATTTAAATCTGTACAGAGACTTGTTCAATCTGCACACATGATTCTCCTTACCAAGAACTTGAAAACCATCAGGCTGAGTCATGTATATTTCCTCCTCTAGCTCACCATGAAAAAATGCAGTCTTCACATCCAGCTGCTCAAGCTCCAGATCCTGATGCGCCACTACTGCTAACAGCGCTCTGATGGAAGTGTGTCTGACCATTGGTGAAAAGATCTCATTGGAGTCCACCCTTTCTCTGACTGAAACCTCTAGCAACAACTCGAGCCTTATACTTAACTCTTTCTGCCATTGATATCCCTTCCTTTTTCTTGAAAATCCATTTGCAAGTAACAATTTTTCTCCCTTGTGGTTGTGTAACCAGAGCCCATGTATTATTCTTTTGATGAGATTCCATCTCATCTCCCATTGCAGCAAACCATCTCTCAGCCTTAGTTCCTGAAATAGCTTC
>CM051370.1:11923759-11948759 GCA_028015245.1 Cardamine occulta | reverse complement strand
TCTATAAGTAGATGGTTCATATGTGTCCACCTCTTCAGTAACCTGCAATGCATACCCCACCATATCTTCATAACCATATCGTTGAGGTGGTCATATTTCAACTCTTCTTACTCTGTCTTGAGCAATACTACGGGGTCTTGTTTCAGATGGTGTAACATCAGGCTGTTGAGTTTCTATCAGACCATCAGCAACATGTAGTTCTTGACTTTGATTGTGTTTCTGCTGATCACTTCCTTGATGATCCTTCTGCAGCTCTGCATGTTTGTCAAAACTACAATTCTCTGCTTCAGTTATAGACCTTGTATAACATCCGAGCATAGAGCTTTCATCAAAGACCACGTTCCTGCTCAAAATCACTCTGTTCTCTGATAGAGACCAGATCTTGTATCCCTTTACTCCATCTCCATATCCCACAAATACTCCCTTCCTTGCTTTTGGCTCTAATTTACCTTCACTGAAATGATAGTAAAGTGTGCAACCAAAAATCTTAAGATGAGAGTAATCAACAGATTTGCTTGACCACACCTCTGTGGGTATCTTGCACTTGATACTAGTGTGCGGTCCACGATTGATCAAGTAGCAAGCTGTACTTACTGCTTCAGCCTATAACCTTCTTTCCAACCCAGCATTTGAGAGCGTACACCTTGCTCTTTCCAACAGTGTCTGATTCATCCGTTCCACTACACCATTCTACTGTGGTGTATTCCTAACTATGTGATGTCGAGTAACCCTTTAATCCTTACACAACTGATTGAATTCTGATGAACAAAACTCTAGACCATTGTATGTCTGCAGCCTCTTGATCTTCTTTCCTGTTTGATTTTCCACCAATGTTTTCCACTCCCTGAAGTTCTTGAAAGCTTCACTTTTGTGCTTTAACATGATCACCCACGTCTTTCTTGAATA
The DNA here is from genome assembly GCA_028015245.1 of Cardamine occulta. Taxonomy (NCBI): domain Eukaryota; kingdom Viridiplantae; phylum Streptophyta; class Magnoliopsida; order Brassicales; family Brassicaceae; genus Cardamine; species Cardamine occulta. The sequence goes on along the minus strand of CM051370.1, from coordinate 11,947,853 downwards.
ATCATCAATAAATGACACAAAATATCTGTGACCTTCCAAAGAATCAACCGGAGTTGGACCCCAACAATCAGAGTGGATATAATCTAATGTGTCTTTGGTTATATGAACAGCCTTAGAAAACTTACTATGGTGAAGTGATATGTTACATTTTTGGCGTATTCTAACAGTTGTTTTTGAGTCTTTATCGAGTCTTTTAGTTTTATTTTGAGTCATTATAGGTCAAAAGATGGCTAAAGATGAAGATTGGAGATTCTGGGAGGAACTTAGCAGAAATTGGAGAAAAGTCGAATTTTCACCCGCTGAGCACCCGCTCAGCTCCTGAGCGACCCCTCACGACGATCTGACAGAGAAAATAAGGGAAAATCCCAACTTTCCTAATTTTTCGCCAAGGACGCCCTAATCTTCACCCAGCCGCCTCCAGACCTGCATATATCGTTTTTCATTTATTTTTCAAGATACTTACGCTTTAGAGACGCTTTTGCTAAGAACATCACGTGGAGATTTATATTTCAAGAGATCACAACTTTGTTTTGAGAAGAATTCTGAACCCTAATCTCTTTAATATTATCATGAATTCATTCTATTGCTTTGTTGTGTTCGATTTCGCCATGTGTGAGTAGATCCTTAGCTAGGTTAAGGTTTTCAATGGTGATTTAGGATGTTAATGGCTGAGCACAAATAGGTATTGGAATTTATAATGTCTTCGCCAATAGGGATTCATAATGCTTAGATTAGCTTGATCACCTAGTCTATGATTTTAGGTTAAACTTATTCACGACAGTGTTTTAGGTTGCTAGATAAATCATTGGTGAGCAATTGGTGTGTAACCAACGACAGTTGATTGTTGCGATTGATTGTGAACATATTGAACCAGCTCGTTAATGCTTATCAACCTCGCTAGGTCCAAACGACAGTTTCGGTGACTAGGTTGTTAGATAAAGTTATCGATACATCACGAAAGTGGGGCGATATTAATTTTATGTTTGAGTTCTAGACCGGTAGTTACTTAGCCCCTGAATAGTTGCTCAGCCTTGTCTCCGAATCACCGGCGAAACGCCTTAACCTAGTGCTTGTTTTTATTATTTTTACACCGATTTATTTACTTGCTTTTGTTCCGAAAATTACAAACCTTTTTATTTTGTCTTAGCTTTAAATTAAAATCTATAATTTCATAGTGTAGCCTTGGTCTATGTGGATTCGATACCCTATATACTACTGCGATTGTCTGTACACTTGCGGAATTATTTTGGGTTAAAACTCTGTTTATCAAGTTTTTGGCGCCGTTGCCGGGGACCAATTGCGTTACCTTTGATTTTTGATTTTATTTTCAGTCTAAGAAACTACTAAGCTTAATTTTTATTTGTTTCTGCTATGTGTCAGGTGCATGACCAGTAGAAGAATAAGAAGAAATTTCACCGAAGATTTAGTCATCCACACCAACGAAGAGTTAGCTCGCCTTGAACGTCAAAACTGTCAAAAGAGAATTACAGCTGCTGCGGTCATTATGGCTGAACAAGAAAATGGTATGGCTGCTCAGTTACAGTTGCTAAGGGATCAGATTACTCAGTTGAGAAAAGATCAACCGCCAGTTCCGCAAGCACAACCGGGTATAGGGGATTCGGATAACCCTCATGCATTTTATCAAAACCGTTCAGCCATTGTTTCTCCAACAATTCAGAGACAAGACTTTGAGAACAAACCTCAGATGATCTCATTGGTGAAACAACACCTCTTTTACGGACTACCAGCTGAGATACCGATGGATTACATCGAAAACTTCGAAGAAATCTGCAGCACTACCGGTTCGAATGGGGTTCCGAGTGAGTTTCTGAAGTGCAAGCTGTTTCCTTTTTCACTTGCTGATAAGGCTCAGAGATGGTTGAAGTCATTACCACCAGGTTCTTTGAGGACGTGGGATGAAGTTAGAGCCGCTTTCTTGGACCACTTCTACACTAAATCCAAGACAGCCGCTCTACGAAACAAGATATCTTCTTTCCAACAACATTCTGGTGAAGCTTTTTGTGAAGCTTGGGAAAGACTGAAGGAATATCGCAGAGAATGTCCACACCACGGGTCTAAGGATGAAAAGATTCTGGGAATTTTCTATGATGGTGTTGAATGGGATTACCGCAACGCTTTGAATGCCACGAGTAATGGGTCTTTTATGACCAAGACTAGAGATGGTGCTTTTGGACTGATTGAGAACCTTGCTTCAAGCTCTAGCAACAGGTCTCCTGAGTATGATAGGTCCAAGAAAGTCAACAGCGTGGAGACGCAGAAGATTGATGAGCTGACAGCAAAGGTTAACCTACTCCTTAGGGGAAACCAAAAATCGGTTCACTTTGTGGATGAGAATGGGAGTGCACCAATCTCCCAAAATTTTGAAGAGGATGATTGTGCTGGTATGCAAGAGGTCAGTTATGTGAGTGGACAAGAATATATGCAGAACTGTGGGTTCAATTCAAATTATAGGAGCCACCCGAACCTTTCTTACCGAAGTACCAACGTCGAGAACCCACAAGACCAGATTTATCCGCAACAACAAGGAGGTATGAATTAGTTGCCACAAACTCAGGGTTTCCAGAAGTTTTACTCCAGCAACACTCAGGGGAAGCAGTATGTCCCTAATCAGAATCAGAATCAGATCATTTTTCTAAAGAAATTTTTTTTAAAATTTATTATATTAAACAATGCTAGTTATTATGATATTAAAGTGTAAATAATGAAGAAACTTTTGCTTATGTGTCACAATATTAAAGTACGAGAAAGATGATCTGGCCTAATGAGAAGATAGTACATTTTACTTTATGTATATATATATATATATGCATGAATGAATGAGGTGCATTAATGAATAAGAATCAATGCTAAGAAATATGTGGTAAATGAAGTCTAATACATTAAATCTAACCAGTAAAATGGTCCAAAATGCTTAAAAAAAGAGAAACTACTCTGTAAGAAAAGCTGCAAATACAAAAATAAATATGCAAAAAAGAAGAAAAAGAAAAAAAAATGAGAATGATCTAGACCATCCTACACAATTGATAATAATCTACCCAAACATGATAATCAAATAATCTACCCAAAAATTATATATAATGTAATATATATATAGTTAACCACTAGACCATCATACATAATTGATAATAATCTACCCAAAATAATATATAAACTCATATACATATATATATATATATTACATTAAATTAATTCTTGATTTTCCTTAATTTATTGGTAAGGCGCTAATCCATTTCAACTTCTCCTTCAACATTGATAAAATGTGTCGCTAAGATAGGACCAAAAAGAACTGGCAGCAATCAAGTGGTCTCCTTTTAAAAAAATTATTTTTAATGAGCAATAAACTATGTGAAATTGATTGAAGACAAGAAGTCATCTACAACCACACGTCGATGTATGGAATGGAAGTGATCTACGATGCCCCTTATTTATTTATTTAAGTGGCACATGGAACATGCATGTGGCACAAATGTAAATAATTTTAATAATTAATCCCATGGATGAAGCATAATTTCATTGAAGAAGGAATTCAGTGAACATCTCTAACTTTTAGAAAGACGACCTAATTGCACTTAATCAGCTTTGTAAATAACTTCTGCTTCTTTAGCTGATCAATCCCATGGATGAAGTCACTTATGTTCTTGCAAACTCTTCGAGACCACCATAATATCATCGAAATTTGACGATAAAATTATCTAAAATTTTCTAAATTACATTGTTTTATAAACTTCACGAAAAGCGGTTGATAATTATATTTAAAAAAAAAAACAAATTAGAAGTTGACGGAGAAGATGAAATTGACCATTTGTATCATCGAGTTTTTTTTATCTATTGATTTAAATTGCTTTTAGTTAAATACTAATGATAATTTTATATAAATAAAATGATAAAAATATATGATCTAATTCTCTTCTATTTAAAAGAAATTTCTACAGGAAAACACACAGAAAAAGCTTTAGATTTATAATTCGCAAGAAAATTTTATGACTTTAAATACACTATGAGGTATGTAAGTATAAAAGTGGTTTTGCTGCCACGATCCACCGAGATTCAATCAATTATCACTAAGATTTGACAAAAAATAAAAATAGTAATGAATAAATATGATGTTTACCATTAAGGAGATTTTATTTTTGGGACACACATGAAAAAAAGAAAGAATATTACGTGTTTTTTGCTTCTTGGCTCTTTATAAACCGTAGTATTTAACATGTACATACTTAATAAATAATAATATTTTTGTTTTTGTTATTTTCGAGGAAAATTTAGAACGCTTATACTAGTCAAGTTTAGGGCAATTCCATCAAGGGTCGGTCTCTTAAAGAGTATTTTACAATAAATAAAATATAAAATAATGGAATAGTAGGTGAGAGAGTGATAACCTTTTCTCCTTTAAGAGACCCAACAAAAAAATTTGAGAGACTCATTTAATAGGTGTTAAGTTTTAATTGGTCCAAATAATTAAAATATATTAAGACTATTAACATAAATAATGTTGAGAGACCCTAACATAGTTCTTATTGATGGAGCTGCTCTTAGAGTCGTGTAAATTCAATATTCTCTCTATCTCATTTTATACTCCTTTTTTAGGTTCTTATTTTATAATCCATTTTTTCAAATACGTTTAAAAAATTTATACACTAATTAATAAAACAATGAATTTGTCTCTTTCTATCTTTCATTAATATACAATATTTTTTCTATTGATCATTACATTTAAATAATAGGAGTAATATTTGAAATTTTGCCAAAAAAACTGCATTGAAAATACAAAATAACAATTATGATAAAACAAATTATAAAAACTAAAACAACAATTAATATGAAACAGCGGGGAGAAAGATTTTCTATCTAAGCGGGCTTATTAAACAATTTGGTTTTAACAAAAATCATCATTAAATATACATATTAAAATTAATCTTTAAAAATGAAAACAAATACAAGATTATATCAAAAATACTTTGCTTGAGGCTTAAAAAAGTTTTACCAAAGTTAATTTCAGAAACACAATCAGCATTTGTTTCAGGTAGATTTATCACAGATAATATATTGATAGCTCAAGAAATATTTCATGGTTTACACACCAAAAAATCTTGCAGAAATTTTTTTTTAGCTATTAAAACGGATATGAGTAAGGCAGACGATAGGACTGAGTGGGGTTTCCTGGAGTCGGTTCTGCACCATTTAGGGTTTAATTTGGTCTGGATATCATGGATCATGTGGAGTGTTAGTTCAATATCTTACGAGGTTTTAATGAATGAGCAACTGAAAGGTCATATTGTCCCAAAAAAGGGTTTCAGGCAGTGGATCTTTTATCACCATATTTATTTATTTTCTGTACATAGGTGTTGATAGCGAATATTAAAAAAGCAGCAAAGATAAAAAATTATAAAAATTTCAGTAGTTCGGGCGTGTCCAGCTATCTCACATTTACTTTTTGTGGATGATAGTCTTTTCTTTTGTAAAGCAGAGGCGGAAGAATGTTAAACTGTGAGAAATATCCAAATATGAAAGTAAATTATTTAATTAAACTGGTATCCAAGGTATGGTATTTACCGGTCTTACAAGATTTTGTGGATCCGGAAGATGTTTATTTGATTAGAGACATGTCTATTAGTAAGTTCTTTAAAGAAGATAAGCTAATTTGGCATTACACTAAATCGGGAAAGTATACGGTCAAGTTGAGATATAGATTAGCATGAAATATGTTAGAGGAATAACTATCTTAGAATACCAGAGATCTTGGATGGGTCGAAATGTAAAATCTTTAACTATGTTAGAGAACATCTTAATGACCGGATAAATAGATGGTAAACTAAATTTCTTTCGAAAGAAAGCAAGGAAACAATGATTAAATCGGTGGCCTTAGCCCTACCATCATATGTTATGTCCTGTTTTAAACGTCTGCAAGACTTAACTTCAAAGTTAATGAGTGTGGTCTCGAAGTATTGGTGGAGTTCCAATGGAAAAGACAGAGGTCTCCATTGGTTTTCATGGGAGAAATTGTGTAAACCTAAATCTGAAGGGGGAGTGAGCTTCTGTTGTTTGTAGAAATATAATGATGCAATATTATCAAAACAATATTGGAGACATGTTCAGTATCCGAACTCATTACTCGCCCTTGTATTAAAGGGAAGATATTACAGGAAGGTTCATCCTTTAAAGGCTAAAAAACTATATTTCCCTTCCTTTCGGTGGAATAGTATATTTTCAACAAAAGATTTAGTTCAAAAAGGTGTCCAATAATGTATAGGATATGGGCGTGACATATCAGTCTGGCATGATCCTTGGATCCCAGATGTGAATCCTAGATCAGTTATTGGCAGAGAAAGTGAGGAATATCCAAATATGAAAGTAAATCATTTAATTAAACCGGTATCCAAGGTATGGTATTTACCGGTCTTACAAGCTTTTATGGATCCGGAGGACGTTTCTTTGATTAGAGACATGTCTATTAGTATGTTCTTTAAAGAGGATAAACTAATTTGGCATTAAACTAAATCGGAAAAGTATACGGTCAAGTCGGGATATGGGTTAGCATGGGATATGTTAGAGGAATAACTATCTTAGAATACTAGAGAGCATGGATGAGTCGAAATGTAAAATCTTTAACTATGTTAGAGAACTTCTTAATGACCGGATAAATGGATGGTCAACTAAATTTCTTTCGAAAGGAGGCAAGGAAACAAATATTAAATCGGTGGCCTTAGCCCTACCATAATATGGTATGTCCTATTTGAAACATCACAAGACTTAATTTCAGAGTTAACGAGTACGATCTCGAATTATTGGTGAAGTTCCAATGAAAAGGACTGAGGTCTCCATTGGGTTTCATGGGAGAAAATGTGTAAACCTAAATCTGAAGGGGGAGTGGGCTTCTGTTGTTTGTAGAAATATAATGATGCAATATTATCAAAACAATATTGGAGACATGTTCAGTATCCGAACTCATTATTCGCCCTTGTATTAAAGGGAAGATATTACAGGAAGGTTCATCCTTTAAAGGCTAAAAAACTAAATTCTCCATCCTTTGGGTGGAATAGTATATTTTCTACAAAATATTTAGTTCAAAAAGGTATCTGATGGTGTATAGGATCTGGGCGTGACGTATCAGTTTGGCTTGATCCTTAGATCCCAGATGTGAATCCTAGACAAGCTATTGGCAGAGGAAGTGAGAAATATCCAAATATGAAAGTAAATCATTTAATTAAAATGATATCCAAGGTATGGTATTTACCGGTCTTTCAAGCTTTTATGGATCCGGAAGACATTTATTTGATTAGAGACATATCTATTAGTAAGTTTTTTAAAGAGGATAAGCTAATTTGGCATTACACTAAATCGGGAAAGTATACGGTCAAGTCGGGATATGGGTTAGCATGGGATATGTTAGAGGAATAACTATCTTAGAAAACCAGAGATCTTGGATGGGTCGAAATGTAAAATCTTTAACTATGTTAGAGAACATCTTAATGACCGGATAAATGGATGGTAAACTAAATTTCTTTCGAAAGGAGGTAAAGAAACAATGATTAAATCGGTGGCCTTAGCCCTACCATCATATGTTATGTCCTGTTTTAATCTTCCGCAAGACTTAACTTCAAAGTTAACGAGTGTGGTCTCGAAGTATTGGTGGAGTTCCAATGGAAAAGACAGAGGTCTCCATTGGTTTTCATGGGAGAAATTGTGTAAACCTAAATCTGAAGGGGGAGTGAGCTTCTGTTGTTTGTAGAAATATAATGATGCAATATTATCAAAACAATATTGGAGATATGTTCAGTATCCGAACTCATTACTCGCCCTTGTATTAAAGGGAAGATATTACAGGAAGGTTCATCCTTTAAAGGCTAAAAAACTATATTTCCCTTCCTTTCGGTGGAATAGTATATTTTCAACAAAAGATTTAGTTCAAAAAGGTGTCTGATGGTGTATAGGATCTGGGCGTGACATATCAGTCTGGCATGATCTTTGGATCCCAGATGTGAATCCTAGACCAGCTATTGGCAGAGGAAGTGAGGAACATCCAAATATGAAATTAAATCATTTAATTAAACCGGTATCCAAAGTATGGTATTTACCGGTCTTACATGCTTTTATGGATCCGGAAGACGCTTATTTGATTTGAGACATGTCTATTAGTAAGTTCTTTAAAGAATACCGAATCTTATAAAGAAACAAAGTACGTCCAAGTATTTTCCTTGGATACTGTGGTTTTTATGGAAAGCTAGGAATAAAAAGATATTTAAAGGAAAACAAACTACTTCCCATGACATTTTAAACCGGGCTAACACAAAATATTTGGCTTGAGAGGAGGCACAAGTATGCCCAGCCGAGGATGTAGTTAACACGAAATTGTTGGAGATAACCCCTTCATCGCTTCGATGTCGGGTTGATGGTTCTTGGAAATCATCTGATCCTACTACATGCCTTAGTTGGGTTTGTATTTAGAGAGAGGATAATGTAAGATTGTTGGGTGCAAAGTGTAATCAGAAAACTTATTCACCCCTGCATCCGGAGTTAGAAGCACTATTATGGGCACTGAATTCTATTCTTTCATAAAGGCTTCTTTGTCATGTGTTCGAAGCTGATTGTGCAGACCTCGTCTCAATGGTGCATCTCCAGAAGAGTTGCCCACTTTTTCCAATCAGCTTGATGATCTCGCCCTTTTTCGAGAATCTTTACCTGGTTTTACAATCTTCCGAATTCCAAAATCGTGTAATAAACATGTCGACTGTTTAGCACGAACTTCTAGACTATTTTTCTGAATCTACGTTTGTAAACACTTTCTCTCAGGTTTGGGCTACCAATTCTAGAGTGAGTTTCTAATTTTTTAATGTTTGGTTGAAAAAAAATGCAATGATCATTTTGAAGGTCTAGTCAACTTAATCTTGAATGTACAGTATATATTGTTTCTTAATCTACTTGAATTAGTATCATTAATACACTATTATTTATTTCTTATTGGATTAAAATAAATTAAAAATTTCCATAGATATTTGAATTTTTTTTTTCAACCAAACATTAAATAATTAGAAATTCACTCTAGAATTGGTTGTCCCAACTGGAGGAAAAATGTTTACAAACATAGAATCGGAAAATAAAACTCTAGAAATACGTGTTAAACAATCTGCATATTTATTACATGATCTTGGGATACGGAAGATTATCAAACCAGGTAGAGAGTCTCGAATACGAGCAAAATCATCAAATTGATTGGAAAAAGCTAGCAACTCCTATGGAAATTTCACCAATGAGACAAGTTCTCCACAATTTATTTCAAAATCTTTACAAGAAAATCTTGCCGATAAAATAGAATTCAAAACCCACAATAGTGCTTCCAATCCCGTATGCCGGGGTGAAAACATTTTCCGGTTACAACTATGCATCCAACAATTATTGAAAAAGTCTTATAAATAAAATATAATTTTTTAAAAAAATCTTATAAAATGAGACGGAAGGAGATAAAATAATGATCTGAAATTGGCATTGTTTCCAATAAAAAAAAAAAACAGAAAAGTCTTCATTGACATTGTTCTGGTCGTCAGTCTATAAATGATAATCTGAAATCAAAGGCAAGCCCTTCAACACTAGGAAACGACAATGGAAGAACCTTTTCTGCTCAGAGACCAAGAGTTACTAATCCCCTGTGAAGCCACATGGCAAACAAATCATTTTACGGTCGAGCTGAAGAAAGTGACCCGCTTGGCCGCTCCTATGGCCATCGTGACCACTGCTCAGTACTTATTGCCTGTCCTCTCAGTCATGGTAGCTGGCCACGTCGGCGAGCTGGAACTCGCCGGTGTAGCTCTTGCAACTTCCTTCACAAACGTCTCCGGTTTTAGCATTATGGTAATTTATGTTATGTCTCTCTTGTCTTCAATTCAAGAATCTAATTTACTCTCAAATCTTGAAAACATTTCATTTATTTGTGTAGTTTGGGTTAGTGGGTGCACTTGAAACTCTTTGTGGTCAAGCTTATGGAGCCAAACAATATGAAAAGATTGGAACTTATACATATTCTGCAATTGCTTCCAACTTACCAATTTGTTTCTTAATATCAATTCTTTGGATTTACATCGAGAAGCTCTTGATATATCTCGGACAAGACCCTGACATCTCTAGAGTCGCTAGCTCCTACTCCTTTTGGCTCATACCAGCTTTGTTCGCCCACGCGATTTATGTACCATTGACCCGGTTTCTCCTGGCACAACGGTTGATTCTTCCTCTGCTCTTTTCTTCCCTGACCACGCTTTTGTTCCACATCCTGGTTTGCTGGACTTTGGTTTTCGTGCTTGGTCTTGGAAGTAATGGAGCTGCCCTGGCTATTAGTGTGTCTTTCTGGTTTTACACTGTGATACTCTCATGTTATGTGATGTTCTCTAGCTCCTGCGAGAAGACTCGCGGATTTGTATCTGATGATTTCATGTCTTGTGTCAAGCAGTACTTCCGTTATGGAGTCCCATCAGCAGCATTGACTTGGTAAATCATTTTTGAGTTTCTTGTTGGTCAAGTTATATATATACCGATGCATCCTCTTATCTCGTTTGCAAATTTCTCTGTGTTCTTTTGATAGCCTAGAATGGTGGCTATTTGAGCTACTCATAGTCTGCTCAGGTCTTCTTCCGAACCCGAAACTCGAAACCTCTGTTCTTTCAATTTGGTAAGTGACTTCTTTTTTTATTATCTTTTGTGTTCTCTTTTACTATAAAGTAATGAATCGTATTTCTTTCATGTCAGTCTTACAACAGGAACTTTGCACTATGTGATTCCATCTGGAGTTGCGGCGGCTGTAAGGTATGATCTCAATTCTCAAACCAAAAAACATCTTCAACTACTCCAAAACCTCAACATAAGTCGTTCGGTTTTCTTGCAGTACACGTGTGTCAAACAAATTGGGAGCTGGGAATCCTCAAGTTGCTAGAATATCAGTATTGGCAGGGCTTTGCCTCTGGCTAGTAGAGTCAGTTTTCTTTAGTACACTTCTTTTCACCTGCAGGAACATCATAGGCTACGCATTCAGCAACAGCAAAGAAGTTGTGGACTATGTGGCTGACGTATCTCCTTTGCTCTGTATCTCATTCATCCTCGATGGATTGACCGCAGTTCTTAATGGGGTTGCTAGGGGAAGTGGTTTGCAACACATTGGAGCTTGGAATAGCGTAGTGGCTTACTATCTCATAGGAGCTCCAGTTGGAGTTTACTTAGCTTTCAATCGTGGGTTACACGGAAAAGGACTATGGTGCGGTGTTATGGTTGGATCAGCTGTGCAAGCCGTTATATTGTCTATCGTCACAGCTTCCATTAATTGGAAGGAACAGGTAAAAAACTTAGAATATAAGATTAGCCATTTAAGCTTGTTACATTTCTGCATTCTATTCTTTTTTTCATTAATGCTCTGAAATAATTGGAATCTATGATTTTCAGGCTGAGAAGGCAAGGAAGAGAATAGCCTCAACTGAAACTAGATTGACTTAAACAAAAGGTGTTTCTAAGAGACGTCTCAAACTATTTTTAGGCTCTATACAAAAAAGTTTATTAAAATTATAGACCCCAATTTATATGTTGGAATGCTTTAATGTGCATTCTAAAAGACAGAAATGTTTTTTTTTTTTGTTTTAAACCCATTTTGAAAGAGAGGGATTTACTATGTGTTTTCTTCAACTTTTGGTATACAAATGTAATAGTTACAAGTGAATAAAACATATCATTGGTTCCAAACGGGAATAATCCCTTGGGCAGCGAGTCGCTTTTCGACCCAAAACACAACGTGGTTCGCAGTTGGTTTCCTCTCGTCGACTAGAAATGGCTCAACAGTGCTTGGACCTGACCCATGTGAGGAAATTGAAAATCCTTTTGCTCCTGTTTTAAGAAACATTAAAAAAAAAAAAAACATAATGTCCCATTGAAAATTTCTTTAACAAGTATGTGAAACATTTTGTTTTTTTTTCATCCAAGTATGTGAAACATAAGATTCAATAATTTTTACCTGTGAGGTTTCCAGTAGGGAAGAAGGCCCAGAAGGAATATGGAATATTTTTCTTTAAGAAAAAACCTTCTAGCTGTCTCAGTAACAAAACAAATGTTAGCAATAAAAATTTTCTGTTTTTTGTAACGAGAGAATCTTGGACCTAAATTCAGACTAATTCCCGAGACTTATGTGTAAAATATACGAACCAAGATTGAAACCTTATTGTATTTGAAGGTAAAATCAAGAAACCTTATCATCTTGGAAAGATAAATCAATCTCTGAGATATCATCTTGAGATTCAAGAATAGCTATTAATGGAGGAATCACATCTTCCTCCATCATCTGTCTCATCGGTTTTGTCACGGCAGCTGCTTTTGCAGCTGCGGGTTTAGGTTTCTTTGCCAGAACTGCTACTGCTGACTCTTCGTCTTCTTTGTCTTTCTTCTCAGTAACAACTGGGAAGAAAACAAGAAGGTTAATTTCTTGTGTGTTTTTCGAACCAAACATTCTGTTTTACGCATCGAAATTTACCAGCAGAAGTGGAAGACTCTTGGACGACACACCGCAATTGGTTATCCTTTTTATTATTACCTGATTGCTGCAAAAAGAGACGAATCATATTGACTCAATTCAACAACAGAGTTTACAAAAGCTATGAAAATATAAAACATTACATACCAATGTTAGTAGAGGAAACAAAGAAGATGAAGACAGAGTTGGAGTTGTTATGGAGATACGAGAGCTGGGGACTCCAAATGATCCTCCAGCTATTGCTGCCATCTTCAAGAAGAAACAGAAACTGTAATTGAGCTTATTCACTAATAACAAGATTCGTTACTCGACCTCATCTCTTAGTTTCTCTCCATCTTCTTCTGCCTCAAACTAAACACTGTTTTTTAGTGGACGGAAGCAAAGGCAAAGAAGAGAGAATAAGACAAGAGACAAATGTGAAAAAGGCTGAGCCTAAGAATTGCCAACCACACACAGAAAAAAATGGATATAACATATTTTAATAACCAAAAAAAAGTTGCATTTAAAATTTAAAATTCCAACAATAGATTTTAGAAAATTTACTTTAAAAGACAAATCTTTCATTTTATTACTTAAATAACACCTACTAAAAGCACAACTCCCTTTGTCCCACGTATAATATTAGATGTTTTAGAAGATTTTTCTATTTCATTTTATTTGATGAGTTTCTATGCAAAAATAATAATTTTATTCAATTTTTGTAGAGTATTATTTATCATTTGATGGATTTTTGATATTTGGTTTTATTTTCAAGATGGAGAAAAAAAAAAAACACGCCAATCTTATTGGAATTATTAGAACAAACAGTAAGTTACTTGAACTTACAATAACATATTGAAAGTAAGATAGTAAAGAGAACCCACACACCAATCTTATTGGAAGCATGCATTTAGTATATATGACTGACTGGTTTTAGTTATATGATAGAAATGTTTTCACTCGGTGGTGGTGATGGGCACGATAGTGACTCCGATGCTGTGAACAACATCGCTAGCTTGTCCATGGAATCCAACGATTTTGTGGCCTTCCTCTCCCAGCGAAAACTTCTCACCAGAATCCATTCCGAATGGCATTGACTCCCTTTTGTTCGTCTTAAACTGAAGACAAACAATTATTGGTGACTCAACTCCGTAGATATTATCGTAGTAGCCATCTATGGTCATGAGATATTCACCATCTTCAAGCACAAACTGCAAAGATTCAAAACTAACAAGGATAAGTGTAAACAATTTAGAGAATGAATTAACTGAAAAACAAAAAAAGGCCCTTGTTGTTTTAAAAAATGACCTCTTCAGCTCCGAGTAATATCTTCTTCCCATGGTCATCTTCGGGTACAAGGTCTTTACCCTTACTGTACTCAAACTTGACAAAGGATACACCATCGTTACCTTGTCCTACAAGTATCTTCCTTACACCGTTGTAGACACCATCATCCCATGTAACTCCTTCATTGCCGCCTACTGCTGGTAGTTTCTTGGTTGGAATCAAGGGAGTCAGAGTGGGAACAAGTGCAAAATATGCTCCAATAGCATCAATAACTGCATCTTCCTTTCCATGGAACCCAACAAGCATATGACCCTTTTGCTCCAACACAAACTTCTTACCCAAGTTATACCCAAAGAATGATGTTCTCCCCTTTGATGTTTCAAACTTAAGTTAGGTAATGACAGTATTGCTAAAAATGTTCGGCTTCTGATAGGTTGCTTCCACCGATTTGATGTATTTGTCCGGATAACCGAGCACAAACTGCAACAAGAAGATTTATTGTCGTAAGAAATCATAATACATGTGTACCTATCTACGAGAAATCAAAAATTCAAGAAGATTTTATGTTGTTATACTCTGTCACATGACATCATGTAACTTTTTTGAGAATCATTGAACTAGTCGTGTATAAGAAACAAGTAAAATTACCTCGGATGGGGTTTGTCCTTTCACCCCATGATTACATGTCTTTGATCCCCCGCCTTTCTCATACTCAACTCTAAATAAGTGATACGAGAATTATCTTGACAAATGCGCAGCGTTTTAATGCCACCGTAAGAACCATCATCCCAAACACGCCCGTCTGTACCACCTTGGGCATCCAGCTTGTAAAGAGGGGATGGCGTGGTACCCAATACAAAGTAAACTCCAAGAGCGTCGAGAGCATCACCCGCCGGTCCATGAAACCCTAGGATCTTCTTTCCCTCATCCTCAAAAACAAACTTTGTACCGCTTTTAATTCCAAACAAGTTCGGACCAAACATTGGAGAGCATCTACCGTTTGAGGTCTTGAAGGCAAGGGACGTGATCATCTATGTGGAACACAGAGCCTATTAGAGATGACTTGGAGAGCAAGATGTGTATCTTGCGAATCAAGTATTGTAGGCCATCAAAGGCCGGTTAACAAGTGAAGCCCGAAGATGAATATTTTCTAGATCTCTATATTTATTTGTTCACTACAAGGAAAATACCGCAAAACTGACGGCCAATTCCGTCGGAAATCCGTCGGATTTGGCAAAATCCGTCGGAAATCCGTCGGTTTTTTCCGTCGCTTCTATCTCGTCGGAAATAAAAGCTGCGTCGGAAATCCGTCGATTTTTAATCCGTCGGTGTTCCGTCGATTTAAAACCGACGGATTTCCGACGGATACAATATTAATAATATTGTAATTAATATTAATTAATTGTAATAATTATTAATTAATTGTAATAATTATTAATTAATTGTAATAATTATTAATTAATTGTAATTAATTATAATT
This sequence comes from Cardamine occulta, assembly GCA_028015245.1. Taxonomy (NCBI): domain Eukaryota; kingdom Viridiplantae; phylum Streptophyta; class Magnoliopsida; order Brassicales; family Brassicaceae; genus Cardamine; species Cardamine occulta. Next base: position 11,932,590 of record CM051370.1, on the reverse strand, counting down.
AATATATAAAATTAATTCAGAATAATTATAAATTAAAATTAAAAATTATAATTATAAAAAAATTTTAATTATAAAATTTTAATTGCAATTAAAATTAAAATAAAAATAAAAATAAAAAATTAAATTACACTTCTTCTTCTTCTTCTTCTTCTTCTTCTTCTTCTAATTTTTTTTCTTCTAAAATGAGAAATGAATTCACCCGGCAGATATATAAAAACAAATTTCCGACGGATATATCCATCGGAACTGGCGAAAAAAAATTAATATTTGCCGGGGTTTTTCGAAAATATTTCGAACATTCGCACCTATATTTTTGCTATCCGTCGGAAATCCGTCGGAAACCGACGGATAGCAATAAATTTAAACAAATCTAATTCACGCGGGCAACTTACGCGGTCAAATTTTCATTTTCCGACGGATAATCTAAAAATATAATTAAACTCATATGCAACATATTTAACACATTTGATATAGTATCCGTCGGAATTTCCGACGGATTTCCGACAGTTTTGTGGTTTCGTGGTCGTTTACGATCCGTTTCTCTTGAAATATGTTTGTCATATGATTTGTTACTCATTTCAATGATAAAATACTAATAAATACCTTATTACATATTAAATATACCAAAATTAGAAAATTTCATTTGTTATGTTTATAAATCATCGCTTAAGTATATGCATCATTGTCTAACATGTAAACATGATTGTATGAATTTTTCTAATTTTGGTATATATGATAGATAACAAGGTTTTTGGTATTATTTTTTGATTGAAATGAGTAACATAGCATACTACAAACATATTTCAAGAGAAATGGATCGTAAACGACCACGAAACCACAAACCCATCGGAAATCCATCGAAAATTTCTGACGAATTTCCGACGGTTTTGTGGTTTCACGTGTCTCGTTCTAAGGTTTAGTCTGACATATGACTAGACAAGCCGAAAAAAAAATTCCGTCAAAAATCCATCGGAAATACGTCGGTAATCCGTCGGTAATCCGTCAGAAATCCGTCGGAAATCTGTCGGAAAATTTCCGTTGGATTTCCGACGGAATCATCAATTCCGACGTAATTTCCGACAAAATATAAATCCATCGGAAAATTTCCGACGGAATCGTCAATTTTCATGTCTATCGGAAATACGTCGAGAATCCGTCGGAATTTTCTGACGGATTTATATTCCGTCAAAAATTCCATCGGTTTTGCGGTAAATTTCTTGTAGTGGTTGTGCAAGTATATTTCCTTTATGTGTTAGATAAGGATTAGGAAGATTTACATTATTTGGTGTTAGCAATATATTAATGTTAATCACTATATATATGTGTCTTATGGTCTTGTATCAAAACAACAACTCAATAATATATTTCATTCTATAATATTTAACATGGTATCAGAGCAGACGATTCTTGTGGATCGAAGTTAATATTTCTGCAATATTAGTCTAGTTATTAGGAGATCAATGGAGATGGTGACCATCGGAGCTGAAGACGGTAACGAAGGTGACGATGATGAAGACGACGAACATGTCGGGTTGTCATTGCTTCGAGAAAAAAAAAAAAAAAATTTTGGCATCGTTGATGTTAATTAAAATCTATTGGTTTTTGTTTTCATCTTAGTTTAACTATGTTTTTTATTTTCTTATATTTACGTTGGTGTTCTTTTAAAATAAGGTTTATTTTTTTGTTAGTGCAAGAGTTACCAATGGGAGATTTTTATGACGTGGGTTTGGGTTACAACAATTTTCGGAAATTTATTCTTAATTTAAGAATTTCTCAAAGTTTATTTTTTAATCTATGTTTTGGGTTTCTTTTATTTTGGGGGAGTTTGATTATAGTCTGGTTATAGTTTAATCATTACGAGGAATTTTATTGGAACGCTCATGTTTTAAGGTTATTTTTAGTCCGGTTTGTGGACTGTCCGAGACAAGGAGCTGAAGTTCCACTCCTATTTTCAAAATTGAAGTTCATATGGGATTGTCGAAGAGTGGTCTCCGATCCCGCCCCATATTTTTTTGGTTATCATCTAGCCATATCCAGAGGAGTCTGTTGACTTGTTTTGTCCGTCTTCGACAAGATATCCATGACATACGTGTTCCGCTTAGTGATTGCAGAGTTTGCGTTTCGCGTACCATATTTGTCGTGCGGGGGAGTATTAGAGATGACTTGGAGAGCAAGATGTGTATCTTGCGAATCAAGTATTGTAGGCCATCAAAGGCCGGTTAACAAGTGAAGCCCGTGAAGCCCGAAGACGAATATTTTCTAGATCTCTATATTTACTTGTTGTGCAAGTATATTTCCTTTATGTGTTAGATAAGGATTAGGAAGATTTACATTATTTGGTGTTAGCAATATATTAATGTTAATCACTATATATATGTGTCTTATGGTCTTGTATCAAAACAACAACTCAATAATATATTTCATTCTATAATATTTAACAGAGCCACTGGGTGGTAGCTTCCCTCCACCCTTATCATGTGTTCGTCCGGGTATTGGAGTACAAATTGTATGTAAGAATTTCATATATTCAATCAAAATTAGGTTTTATAATAGGTAAAACTACTAAAAACAGTCCCGTTTGAAATTTTAATTCCAAATAGGGATTCTACTATTTTTAAAAAACTTCATAGAGAAGTACTGCATTTAGAATTAAAATTTCAAATGAGCCAAAAATAAAAATTGTCCCTTTATAATATTCTCAAGATTTTTTAGTCCTCATAATATCGGATTTTGTGTTTTATATAACTCTCAGGGGTTTGGATCTTATTCATTCACGCAACTACTAATAAAGTTTTAGAGACTAAATTGTACCTGCCTCGAAAAATACTAGTTTTTCTCGTTTATTTATGTCTTAATAGTTTTATCCAACGTTATCCGAATTTACAAAAGTCATTTGTACTAAGAACGATGAAAAATGGATAATATATAGAGTGAATCGGAGAACCTCTTTAGGGTGTTGATATATATTGTCCCATATTCACGTGTTACCACTTCGCCATCTTCCTTCACGTACTCAAATTTTACGTAAGTAATACGGTTGAGATCTTGCCCTACATACACTTTTCTTACACCCTCATATACATCGTCGTCCCATTCATGTCCTCCTTTACCACCACAGAGTGCCAACTTTCGGTACATCCTCGCCATTTTGAATATTCAAATACTGTAAGATAAAAAAAGTAAAAAAATCTTTTAATATGTAATCTAGTAAACTATAAATGTATATTCAAGATTTGTACTGTTTCTTATTAATCATATTTATAAGATTTTCACACATATTAAGAAAACATCTAAACATTGATTATAAGTGTTTTGTATATTATCAGTGTTTGTTTAAGATAATTCATCACCTCAATCTACAACTCTTCCCGCATCTCTTTAAACCTGATTTATGTACATGTTATTTTTTTTTCCAACGTATATAAGTTATTTATGTGGAACTTAATTCACAAAAAAAAAAACAAGTATAACATCATCAATTATCACCCATGAACAGTAAAGAAAAGAGAGTCCCAATTTCAACAACTAATTAAGGAGATAATCCAATAACTGACTTCGTAATCTAATAGCTTCTACCGAAAACATATTATATATTGTATCCAGATTCCCTTTTAAACTTTTGCGATATATGGACTTAATATTCAAATAAATATTAACAATCTATTAAATCCTATTAAAAGGTAAATCTAAAACATCATACTATATATAGAACCCTTAACTTTAAACCATCCATAAAAGAAAAATCATTATGATGTCAATTTTCACCCAAGCACAAAGAATGTTAAAGAGAAGGAGATAGTAGGGAGAAAGAGAAAAGAGACCAGTCTTTTTGGCTATACGATTCCAATGGCCTTTGCCATGAGCTTTGACATAATCCATGAGGATCTTGTCTTCTTTTACTGTCCACAAACCTTTCTTGTACTCATTGTTCACTACAAGAAAACACACTAGAACAGACAGAAAAATTCGTCAGAAATCCGTTGGAATTGGCCTATTTCGACGGATTTCTGATGGATTTTTTCGTCTGTTCTATCTCGTCGGAGATAAAAATTCTGTCGGAAATCCGTCAAAAATTGTAACGGATTTCAAATCCGTCGGAAATAATCCGATTGATTTCCGACGGACACATTCCAACGGATTTCCGACGGACATATTTCCGACGGATTTCCGACGGATTTCTGACGGATATATAATTTTATTAATAATATTAATAATATTTAATTTATTGTAATTAATATTAATTTATTGTAATTAATTATAATTAATATATATAATTAATTTGAAATTTATCCGTCGGAATTCCATCGGAACTGGCGAAAAAAAATTAATATTTGCCGGTGTTTTTCGAAAATATTTGGAATATTCGCGGTCAAATTTTCATTTTCCGTCAAAAATCTGTCAAAATTTTCCAACGGATTTCTGACGAAAAATCTAAAAATATATATAAACTCATATGCAACATATTTAACACATTTGATATAGTGTTCGTCGGAAATCCGTCGGGGATTTCCGACGGATTTCCGACGGTTTTGTGGTTTCGTGGTCGTTAACGATTCGTTTCTCTTGAAATATGTTTGTAATATGATTTGTTACTCATTTCAATGATAAAATACTAACAAATACCTTGTTACATATTAAATATACTAAAATTAGAAAATTTTATTTGTTATGTTTATAAATCATCGCTTAAGTATATGTATCATTGTCTAACATGTAAACATGATTGTATGAATTTTTCTAATTTTGGTATATATGATATATAACAAGGTTTTTGGTATTATTTTATGATTGAAATGAGTAGCATAGCATACTACAAACATATTTCAAGTTAAACGGATCGTAAAAGACCATGAAACCACAAAACTGTCAGAAATCCGTTGGAAATTCCCGATGGATTTCCGACGGTTTTGTGGTTTCACGTGTTTCGTTCTAAGGTTTAGTCTGACATATGACTAGACAAGGCGAAAAATAAATTCCGTCAAAAATCCGTTGGAAATCCATCAGAAATCCATCATAAATCCGTCAGAAATCCGTCGAAAATCCGTCAAAAATCCATCGAAAATGTCCGACGGATTTCCGACGTAACTAGGTGTGTCCATCGGAAAGCCGTCGGAAATTTCAGACGGATTTCTGACGGAATTGTCAATTTTCATGTCTATCGGAAATACGTCGCAAATCCGTCGGAATTTTCCAACGAATTTATATTCCATCTGAAATTCTGTCGGTTTTGCGGTAAATTTCTTGTAGCGGTTTCCTTCTTCTACACTACTACTCACTTTCTTTCTCATTCTTTTTGTTTCTATGGAAGATAGACGAGAGAGATCATAAAAAGAAGAGAAATAAAGAGATTCTATGAGTAGTTATTTGATGGAGCTATTAAATAGTACTACAGGATCAGAACCTATAGTGGAATATTTATTTAAAGAGTATAAATAATGTTTTAATAACGATATATAGGTGTGTATAAATACAACTATTAATGATTACAGAATTATTAGATAATGAAATAACGTATAGATTGTGTCTGGCATGTGATGATACTTGTAAACAATAATGGACTTCTAATTAGATGCAAGCTGGTAATTACTGATACAGATTAGTATATTGACATAATCAAGATTTCCCACTAAAAACATGAAAACATGGACCGCCTAAGATGGTCTTGGGAGACACAAAAATCACGTGTATGTTTAAAAAGATTCGTCTTTGATCTTAGAGCTCTTTCGGCATCGAAGTTTCATGTGTCAGTCTAGTGTTTATATATCTTCTTTAACGTTAATTAATTGAAAGGAATCGTAAGTAAAATCTCTTTTTAGTTAAGTTTAATAAGAGCGAAAATCTGTACACCACTATTGTTAAACTTATGACACCCAAAAGAGTTTGAGATAATTGTGAAAATGAAGGGTACACATCCGAAAGATAACTCAAGATTCATGCCGCAACCGATTGGAAGGTGAGAGAGACAGTAAGATGCCGGTCTCTCAATGTAAATTCTTGAGCTCTGATTGATCGAGGAGATGAGCCTTATGGCCTTATGGGTCTTGAAATGTGTGTATATTTATTGACTGTTTTTAATCAATAAATAAGTTTGATTGTTTTTAATCATTAAACATTTTAATAATCAACTCGTGATTCACGAGGGTCTCCCTCCAATAATAATAGCATACAAGCTTGTCAAATGCGGATATCTTAAAATACAATAAATGAAGAAAGCAATTCATCAAAATAGCAGAAACCAAATTCAGTGTATTTAAAAAAAAAAATCAATGTATTTCTTGTATTTAGATTTATTTATGATGTATAGTAATTATCAAGGGCAATTCTGAGTCTTCTGACTTCTGAGGCTGAGGAAGTGGCTCAAATATATAGAGCACAAAATTATAATCCGAAATTTTTCTAGTCAGTCTGACAACTTTCATGTAAGGGATTCTAGCAAGACGAATTGGCAATCCATATATTATATATGATTAGTTTTTTTTTTTGTCTTTTTTTTGCTTTGTTTCTAGATGAATGGAAGTATGAAAAAGAATAAGCAAAGAAAAACAAAAGAAATGACAAAGAACCTCAACTCTGTCACTTCACCGTTATCTTGCTATCAAATGTCAAAATATAAAATAATTAAATATTTAAAATTGTATATAATTCTGCCGTACAACAATATTCCAAGAGTCATTTTCATTTTTCTCATACTTAATTAAATAGATTGTCTTTTTTTCCAATGTAGTCAACAAGCACCCACTCATACTTAATTTATTACATTCGTTAAACAAAAAAAGACTATTTATATTGAGGTTTATTTGTTTTGATCACAAAAATGAGTAATCTCTTTGAAAAAGCTACAGAAAGAAGAAACAAAATATCTGAAGAATGAAAAGAAAAAGAACGACAGCAAAAGCTGTTATAATGAAAAGGAGTTTTATCCTGACAAAGAGATTCAAAACGTGATATATATATATATACCAAATTTTAATTCAGGTTTAATCTTTTGAAACAACAAATACTAACCTTTTTAAAATAATTTTTTTTCAGGTGGTGCATGATTTTGATCTCAACAAATTATGTTACTATGGAGATCGAGAAATTCATCCTGATAAGGAGATGCGAAAAGTGATTCTAGATATGCTTCACATTCTTCTTCCTTAATATTTTCAGATTTAAATCCAACTATGATGTGATTTCAACTATGTTAAATTTCCTACTTTTGGTTATCAATAATTGTATTCCATTGTTCACTCTCTAATGGTTCATGGAGTAATAAATTTTACTACTATCACAACTTTAGCTATCGTTATTTTGTGTGTGTTGTTTTCTTTTCTTAATCGTAGTAAAAAAAATAATGAAAAAATGCTTATTGATTTATTTGTAAAAAAATCTAAACACATAACGAAAATAAATCCTAACCTTCCAATTGGTTTATTACATTTTGCACTATAGTAGAATTACAAATCATTTGCTTAGGAAGAAGACCCTCTCGTTCCAACGCTTCTTTCTTCATGTGCGGGATTTTATAGTTATTAGATCCTCCAATTCTCATAATTTCTTGCATGCAAAGTTGCAAACTTAAGAAAATATGTTTTATCCTCCTTGTTGGGAATTCTTCAAATGAATCATTTACCGCATGAATAAGTTCTTCAATGTTTCTCGGACATACTTTGTGTTGTAATGCTTGAATCGCACTAAAAAATCTAAGATCAAGAATATTTAAATCCGGAGAATTTGGTGGTTGACACATCAATCGAATGTCAAAACCATTTTGTGATGCAGCTTCTCAGAATTCTTCATCGGTTGGATCAATATGCGTCCGTGCGTTATCTTGTTGAATGAAAATAGTTTTTCCTATATCCTCCGGGGGCCATTTTCATAGATTTTAGGAATAACTTCTTCAATCAAACATCTTTTTATAATGTCTCTCATAACCGATGTAATCAGTTTTATTTCTATTGTTCCAGCTTCTCTATTTTTACTAAATACCTCTTCGTTTTGCTTGTGGCGTTTACGTCTTGTGAACAGGTCCTAAAACACAATTAAAATATAAGTAGATCACAATATATCATCAAAATTTCATATATGGACCCAAAAAATAAATAAATTACAATATAATTTATCTTGATCTCCAACCGAGTGATCTTGATTTTCTTCATATAGTTGATCGGCATTTAGCTCTACTACATGTGTATCACTAGGATCTTCCACCGTATTTATGTTCCAATCAATTAAAATGGTGCTTGCAGAAGAAGAAATAATCCTTACGGGTATTGGTGTTCCACTTTCTATATTTACTTCTTCCATTGCATGAATGTAATCACCTTCGTCTCCAAAATCTTCAATTTGAGAATCTTGATCGTCATTACTTGTTGGAATGGTGTTTAAATCAAATGAATGTCTATTATTGTTTGGAGGTGAAAGGTTTAAATTAACATTAGCCATGGATGATCTACTGTTGAAAATTCCATGTTATATAAGAATGTCAAATTTTTTGAATTTGACATATTTGCCTCCACTAATTTTCTTCTTTGCTTGTGAATATCTACGTGAAATTTTTGTTTCCCTCCAAATATATTCTTGTAGTCAACACTTCATAGAAAGTTGGAGTATTATGTATAGGGAAGAATACTAAGAGGCTGTATATGAAACACAGAAAAAAGAAATGTGTACGGCTGGAGTATTGAATCAAAATTTAAAATGTAAATATATTTGATTAGACATGACAAATTACAAACCTCCTTAATTCTTGTGCAATCTAGTAAAACGTTATTTATTCTTAAGTAGTGGGAGTATTATACTTCCAGCTGTGTATATATCATATCTTTTACTTACATTCACTAAAAAAA
>CM051370.1:11873659-11923659 GCA_028015245.1 Cardamine occulta | reverse complement strand
ATATCTGCATTGATAGCACCCTGGGATATCACGATTTGCTAAACTGCTATTGAAGATGAGTTCGGAATTTTTGTAAGTATATAATAGCATTTGATAAATTTAGACTTTCCCCTCTTTGTCGAAATTTTCATTTTAGGTTTGACAAGTATTTTTACGCGTTCTTAGTCTCTCTCAAAACTCTTCTTCTTCTTCGTCTCTCTCAAATTTCTCTTTACACCTACGATGAATTAATGGCTCATTCGCATTCCTCCACCTCTGCCCACCACTTTCCCCCTCAGCCTCCTCATCCACCTCCCGTTCCCCCAATCCAGCTCACCGAAACCCTAACTACTCCATCTCCGCCGGTCGAAATCCTCCGCCCATTTCCCAGCTTGACATCAAGTACTTTTTTCTCCACTCTTCCCATGTCGTTCTCGACAAACTGCCAATCATAAAAGCTTCACACGATTTCGATTTCCCAATATTAACTGTTTTAATCTTAGGATTTGTTAGGTTTTTTTTAGTCATAAAAGTTGATGTGGATGACTCTTTGGGTTTTTGTATTTCTTTTAAGTATGAATCTCTTTTGTCTAGTCTGATCTAGGTATTTAAGATCCGGAATCTTTGTTATGCACAATCTAGTTGTTATGCTAATTGAGGATGTGGATAAAATTGTTTTCATCATTTTAAACTGATATATGAATTGTGTTGTTGCAAAACAAACTTGCTTTAACCCAGCAGACAATAATTGCATTATTTCTCTGTTTTTTTTGTATGATTTATCCTTATGAACTTCCATTTTGTTGTTTTTTTGTTTCTTAGTCTAAGACATATGGAAAGGTTTTGCTTTTGGATGGAGTAATCAAATTCTACTGCTTTGGAGTGCAATGAAAGGTTTTTTTATATCTGCATTTTTCTTCTCCTGTAAAGTACAATGACTAAATCAATATTTATGGAGAAATAGAGAAATCAGAGTTGTTTTTATCATATGTGAATATAGAGACTAATCGAGCTCTGGTAAATCAAGACTAAATTCTCAACATCGAAGGTTCATACATTTGCTGAGATTTGTTCATCAGTTCCTTCTTGTTTTTTCTTCTACCAGGTATTGTATCTCTTCACTAGCTTGATTTTGGTATGTAAATGGGGAAATTTTGATTGTCTCACTTCAGTTTTATGGTTGGTCTGAGCACAAGTGTATGGCTGAAATGCAAGAGAAGCATCATCTCCAACAAATGGTCAATGAGTTACAAGATGAAATTGCCAAAATGAATAACCAGGTTAGACACTTCTCTATTTATACATTAAGCTGCTTCTTCTCCAATGATATGCATAAAAGATATAAACGCCAAGTGTTATCTTTCTTGTTTATGATTTCATAGGAACTAAAAAAAAGGTTCAATTCAATCTTTATAACTTTCAAACTTTGATTCAGGTGAAGTGGACAGCCCTTCATTACATGCTTATGAGGAATATAGGAGATGGATCATCTTTGGTTTCCCAGACACTACTTGAGGCCCTTTGCTTGATCTTGTGGCTGGATCATTTTCTGGTGCTACAAATTTTCTTTTCATTTATCCTCTTGACATGGTTCGGACAAAGCTATTACTTGTACTTTAGTTTTTTTTTTGGATTATAAGTGAACATATTGTTAGATTAAGACATGGTTTATGTGTTGGATGTGAGACATGTTTATGTATGTTGGATTTGTTTAATGAGTATGAAATTTTAAGATTTCTATAATTCAGGGTCTATTATGTAAAACATGTTAAATTCGGGGTCAATTTGAAAATATAAAAAATCTGGGGTTAGTTTGAAAATATGATAAATTTGGGATCTATGATAGCATGAAATATGAATTGTCATCACTTTTTAACAAAAAAATAGAGGTGCTATAACAAAATAATTAAAAGCATTCAAATATTGTTATGGTATCTTAACCTATCGTAGCATACACAAACAATGCTATCGTATGGGTGGCATCTACCATAGCTGCTGATGTCATATCATTTCACACTAACAATGTATATATTTCTTGTAGTGATTGTGCTAATGAACTTGATGAATATATCAGCAACCTGCAGAAAGCATGGAGAGCGAGGTTGTGCCATTCCCAGGTTCAAATGCTGATTACAAAAGTTGTTGCATAGAAAATTCGGCAGTGCTGCAGTCTGTGCTGGATGTGTTGAAGTTGAGGGAGATGTTAACTAATGCCTTTGCTACGGACCGTCTTAAGGTTTTGAAATAAACATCATATTATTAATTACAAAGTGTAACTATTGCTTTCATCTGGTGTGAGGACATAACATATGTGTATATTAATGTTCAAGTTTCTTTTGCTTCCAAATAAAACATCAATGGAAAAACCTATCACTGCTTTCCCGTAAAATATAAGCTCATGTTGTGTGCATTTTTGTTTCATTCTTAATCGTAAACTCATTTCATGTTTTTTTGCTTGTGTTCATTTCATTCATGGCTACATTCAAATTTATGTCTGTCAATGGGGTCGGAAGGTTTATAGATCCAAAATTTGTTTGGTCGATCTAACCCGTAATCAATCATGCATGTATGCCATGCTTATTGCAATGATAAAATCTCAATTAAGATTTATTAATGAAACAAAGAATCCGACTTCTTATTATTATTGGATTTAAAAAAGACTCAAATGTAATGACAATTACAATCATTTTATAAAAAAATTGTTATATAAATGATAAATCTAAATATCAATGATGTGGCATATATATATATATATATATATATATATATTTAACGTCAATCAAATATATTAATATGATAAAGAGTTTACAAGATAAAAAAACATTCTCAATACAACCTTTAATACAAATAAAGGAAATTGAAACAATTTTGATGAAAGAGTGGAGAGCAACCCTTGCTAACGACACGATAGCCTTACGGGCTAAGAGATAAAATCCGTTATTTCCCCCTTTCATACACTTTTCATTGGCTATCATCATTCCGATGAAACTCCAAAATGCACTTAGCATTACATTGACATATAAATATAATTCAAATGTTGTTGGTGATGAATGTGAACCTTGTCTTCTCATTGAAATCAAAATACTTGATGATTTGGGCAAGGACTCTCTATGTCGAGAATGGTATAAGAACACAAACGGCATATTAGTTGTGTAGAGAGTCATACCTTTTATTGAATTTGTAATGAATGCATTTCCAGGCATCTGCTTTCTCCATGGTGGTTTCCATGGGGGTTGTTTCCACAATAAAGTAGTGAGAATTTCATCATGAAAGTGGACCATTGGATCGAAGTTGTCCAAAGTTATATCAAACTGAAAGAAACCTCCATAAACTATGAACATACATCTCTGTAGAACATCACGTTGAAACATGAGATGCAACGTGGATATAACTGTCAAGGGATGAAGAAAGTGGCGTAACCAACCCCCATCTCCTACGAAGAAATCACAAACGATTTCCACAAAAAGAGAAACTGCCACGGAAAAGCAATCAGAAAACTGCCATACGTCGCAAATTGAAACAGCAACCGTCGTTGAACGGAAGAGGAAGAAGCAGAGTAACTGCCATAGAATCACCAAAAAAATCGCATGTCTCAGAGACATAGCGTCTTCTTTTGAATATGACTATATATATATATATATTGGATGGTGAATTATATATATGGAAGGTTAGTGATTCCACTTAACCAAATTATTAAAGTCATAAATCAGATTAAAAAAACTATTAATGTAAATTTTAAATTTCTATTATATATATACCGAAATTCTTTTATATTTTACAACAGATTAACTAAAATTTACCGACAAAAATAGTGGTAAATTCGAGAACTCTGTCAATTTTGGGTGCCGACTAGGTTGCTTTATGCATCTGTGACTTCATAGCCTCAATGGTCTTGACTAACTCTGCGTCTCAATCTCTTGTATTGGCGAGCTCGTCATAAAGTGCTTGAGGAGTGAGGATGGGAGGTGTTGCGACTTGGATTATAGAACCAAGAGATTTATAGGTGGGAGATTGATAGCGGGTGTGCGGAGATCCGCCAATTGTCGCTAGGGTTTGATGGGAGCTGGAGTTAGTTAGTCCTTGTGTTGCTGCGGCGTCGTCCTCTTTAGCGAATCTTTCGGTCATGAGTCGGATGAGGAAGGAAAGTTCAGTCGTTTGTGCTGGTGGATTTTGCGCGATGTTGTTAATGTTGTTAAACAGAGGTATAATAGTGTTGTTAAACTGAAGTGCTAGAAAACCAGAGAAAATAATAAGAATAAGAACCCTTTTGCTGAATGATACTTTTTATTCTCTAAACTTTCTCTGATTATTCTCTGATGATTCCAACTGAATCAGACTACATGAATATATAGAAAACAAAATGTAACTGACACCAATTAAATATAAAATTGACCCCCCCCCCAAATTTATTAGAAAATAAAAACTGAAATGATTTAATTGCCCCAATTAAATCATAAGATTTGAATCAATATTCAACAGTTAAGGGCTCCGTTCTGTCCGCCGTAACGTGCATGCAGAATCGTCGATTATGGTATTATCTGCGGGAGGTAGGTTGTTCTGGTTACATTGTTATTGAATTGCCGGTGGATCTTGGAGTGCTGGTGGATTTTCAACTCCAGGCCGGTTGTTGATTCCGTTGCCGTCCATTGTTGATTAGAGTTTTTTGTGTCTTTTTCCCACAGACCTAAAATAGCTGATTCGTTGCCTAGCCCCAAAAAACAAGGTATAACTTCTTTAGCTCCTGTGAGATCAGCAAATCCTTTTCTATTTCTTTGAGACATGCATAAGAAGTTACGTATACGAAGATGTTCAAAAGAACCGAGTAGTGTCGCCATGATTGTTGCAATGTCGAAACCCTAAACTTTATTAATGAACTAATGAAGCCAAAAAGTTTAATTAGTATATCGGATTTAAAAAGTTTCAAGGATTCATGCTTACACTATCAATGAGAACACCATTATATTTTTCAAGCATATAGTTATTTAAAACTAAAGCAAAATGCAAATAAATAATGAGTTACAACAACAAAGACAGCGAAGACCTTCCTTTTGTTTAATTATTTAAAACAAGTCCACGATAATCTATAGTAACTAAAATGTAAGAGCACTGTTAGTGGGGTCTCATAGACTCTATCGTTATTAAATATAATAAAAAATAAGAAAAAATCAGTTTTAAAAAAATTTTGGTGAGAACCGTCTCTAATTTGAGAGACTCTAAGAGCCTCATGAGAATTCTTTCTCTGAGACACATGTCAGTTTATAATTGTTTTAGATTGTATTCTCATAAATCAAATCTACAATAGTTTTAAAACCTAATTAATAGACTAATCTTATATGATAAAGTAGGGTTACATTTTGTCACAAGCTCTGAATTGCTGCCATGTGTCCATTTTTTCCCTTACTCTAAATTGTTGTCATGTATCCACTTGTTCTATTGCTCTGAAATGCTGTCATGTGTCAACTTAAAAATAACTTATTTTCTGTTTTTGTATTTATATATAAGATAACCAAAACTTATTATTTCAATAAAATTTAAATTTTTATGTTCAAATTTAGATTTTTAGGTTTTATATTATTTAAGCTCCAATAAAAACTTTTATACACTTCTAATTATTTGAACAAAAAAATATTTTATATAATCCACCTAATTTATTGTTTTAATTGGTTAAATGTTAAATAAATCTTAGAGCAAGTTGATTGGATTAACCTATGAATCAATCAAATTTAATGGATTGAATTAATATATAAATTGATTGAATTTCATTGAACAAATAGTTAAATAGATAACCCCATGAACACATAATTTTTTTGTAATAATTTTATCATCATAAATAATAAAAATTAATTAATTGTATGAAATTCAATAAATTTACAGTTTCATGAAATTAGATGTTAAATGATAAATATTTTTACATGCAACTCTAAATATTAAAAAGCCACAATTTTCTTACATTGTAAATATTATTAAAATTTAATTTCAATTCTAATGTTTATGAAATCTCCTATTGAATGTTATTATCTTATATTCTAACTCCTTGAAAAACAATTATCACACATTTAAAAGTATCAAATTATTTATGGATTGCAAGATTATTAACATTCAAATTCAAATAAATTTCAAATATCAAATCCAAACCAAATATTATTAAAATTTAATTTAAGTTCTAATATTCTGTAATCTCCTATTTAATGTTATTATCTTATATTTTGACTCCTTGAAAAATACTCTGAAACGTAACCAAAAATATTCTATTTCTTTTGTTTAATTTAATTGAAATATTAATTGTATTCAAATTCAAATTTATTGCTTACGACATTTAATTCAGATTCAAACACAAAAATAACATTTTTCAGTTTCTTACTTCTCAGTCTATGCGTTTAATTCTCCTAATTTTAAGCCATTGAGTTCCATATATTATTGTTCCTATTCTATTTAGTTTCCGAGAAATAAACACCCACCAATTGTTAAAAGCACTTACGTAACGTATTTCAGTTTCCTACTTCTAAATGTATTTTTTTAATATTTTTAAAAACTATTGAAATTTAAATATTACATGTACTCACCATAATGAGTAATCTCTTCTTACCATAATAATTTAAATATTACATCGTAAACCCTAAACCCACCCCTAATTATTATTTCTATAATATTCCCTTCTCCGACCCCTCTCTTCTCCTACCCATCATCTAAACCTGTCAATATTCTTAATCTTCAATGTCTCTAAACACCTCCGAATTACCAGTTCAGCCTACCCCATATTCGATTCTCAAAGTAATTGACGATAAGGTCGACTCTCACCGTATAGTTGTTTGTCTCTTACATTCATGAGAAGCCCGTGATTTCAAACGCAACAACATTTTACTGAGCGTTGAATGCTTGCTCTTGGACGAAAAGGTGATACTCAAGATTTCATTTTCGTATAAAAAAAATTCCACAACCGTTTTCTAATTTTTTTTTGTTTGTTATCTAGGCTAATGTCATACAAGCATCTATCCATCCTCGTCGTCTCCATAAGTTTAAAACTAAACTTAATGACAGCAATTTATTTTCTATATCATGTTTTGATGTCAAAAAGCAGCTTGATAGGTACCGCTTGACTGACCATGATTTCAAAAAAAAATCAATGATATGACGAAAATGGATGCCATCGATGTTCACCACTACCAAATCCCACATGAATATTACCGTATCCATCCATTTGAAGAAATCAAAGAGATGGTAGACAAAGAGATTCATTTGCCAGGTATTAAAACAATATGGTCATACATTTTTAATATGTTCCTTATTTTATTCTAAGAAAATGCTACTGTTTTGTGTTTTGCCAATATATTATTGTCCAAATTACATGCATTCGCCTCTCTGCGAAGGTGGATGAGACGAAATCCCCTCCTACAAAACTTTCAGTCTTATTCTTACTTCTACTTTTGAAAGGTATTCAACCATTTTTCCTGTGCAATATTTCCAGAAGTATTTTTCACTGCCTTATTTTAATATGTTCTTCAACCTAAGATTAAGAGGTCATGAATTTTTCAGAGAGAAAAAATATTTTCTAAGAATATGTTCGACTGGATTTTTGTATGTAGTGTAGTTCTCTTTTAGTTTTAAAATTATACTCATTTAAAAAAAAAATTAGGTCAACAATAATTCATGCTTCTCGTCTTCATTTGTTTTTAAAATTTTAATCTTGGTTTACTTTGTGCTTCATATAATGCAGTGGTATTTTTGTATGTAGTGTTTGTTAGAAATCATTATACAAATGACACACAATTTAAATAGTTCTCTTTTAGTTTAGTAATTATACTCAATTTAAAAAGCTTAGGTCAACAATAATTCATGCTTTTCTTCTTCATTTGTTTTCCAATTTTTATACCTGGTTTAATTTGTGCTTCATATAATGCAGTGGTGAGACCGCTTATGTATCTGTCTGGGACAAACCGGCATCTAAACTCCGTGATGAACTTGACCAACTTAAAGGAGAACCAATTGTCACAGGTGTTAATTCTAAAATTGTTCGATGTTAGCTCCAAAGTTATTTCTCATGCACATTTTTGTTTCTCAGCACATTTATTTAGACTACTGACATCTATTTTCACTTACTTTTTTCTTAATAATTGAAGGAGAAATTTATCTTAATACAACTGCTTCCACCTGTTTTCTATTCAACATGGACAATAAACTTACTAAAGATTTCTGTAAAAGGTAATACCATTAAAAACAATTCTCCTAACATGAATATTATCAATGAATTTGGGGTATCATTTCCCATCTAAAATATTTCGACCATTCCAAAACTGCAGCACCACTTCCAGAAAACTCTTGTGCCTTCAACTGAAGATGCCAACATTGAGTTAGTTCCAACCGATATCCAAAGTATCACACATATACTATATTATGTTAATACTCAAGGTGGAAAGGTAATTAATTAATCTTACTATGATGCATATCCCCTAAGTTGGACATATTATTCTAATTGTGCTTTACATATGTTTCATAGGAGAAAATGATTTGGTGTAAGGCAAAGATGGTTAACTTTATGTTAGGCACTGGATGGTACTTCATCTCATGCACTACATGTTTTAAAAAAAATGGAAAAATGGGCAACAATTAATTTGTCCAAAATGTCAGGCTCTAACAACAATTAGACTTCTTTGGTATGCTTCATGTCTCTCAACTCTATTTCACACATTCCTTTCATTCATATCTCTATGCTTATATACTGGTTTTCCCACCTTTATATTTTGTAGATATCATATTGAGGTTATAGTTGACGATGACTGCCAAACCACCACATTTGTTATTTTTGATAAACCAGCTCAAGTATTATTGAAGACTACTGCATCAGACTTGGCTGCAAAACGAGTACCAATATTTTGTCCTTTTTAAAACAATGGGGAACTTACAGTTGCCTAATTTATTAACTTCTTTTCCATCTAATTTTACAAACGCATTACCCATAACAGGAGTTAACAAAGAACTCCGGAGAGATATTTCCTCAGCTTATCAAAATAATAAGGTCAACGAAGAAATTTAGCGATTAAATTGTGTAGAAAAAAATAGAAACATCTTTTTAATCTTTTTTTAACCTAATTTATTATAAAGTAATTTGATATTATATTTTTATTCTAAATGATGGAAAATAAATTGTGGAAAAAAATAAATCTTTATCAAGTAAAAAAAACATAAGGTATATAATACATTTGTTCCAATATAATATAATTTTAAACTAAATAAATTAATCATGTTATAATACTTCAAACAATACTATTCCTTTCTCAAACGTCTAAATACTTCAAACAAATAACAAAAGCTTCAAAGATTTGCTTAACTTCTACCTTACATTTCATGACATCGATGATCAAACATCAAGTACATTAACCAATGGTTTATTAAACTTCATTTCTACAATAATATTCCCAGAACAAGAACACCACACACATAGCCTCCAAGTATTCTTCGAAATCGAAGATCACAACCCAAATGCTACAAGAAGATTAGATGTCGAAGTGATAATTGGAGATCTAGAAGCAGCTCAAAAACAACCATCAAAAGAAGAAGAAACAACGATTGCTCAATATGTCTACAAAGTTTAGAGGGGCCAAACAACATCAACATTTTACTTTGCAATCATAAATTTCATCATGCATGTATTACAAATTGGTTACACTAGAAAATAAGTTGTCCTTATTGTAGAAGAGAGTTATTTTGATATTAATTAGTAATAAGATAATAATAATAATAATAATAATAGTAATAATAATAATAATAATAATAATAATAATAATTTAAAAAGAGACAATAGTGACTACCCAACTAATGTACTATGGCACTTACAAAAAAATAAGATAAATGATAAAAATTATTTTAATATTACTTTGGGAAACGAAAAATATTTACAAGGGAAAATGAAAAACAAATAAGAAAACAGAAATTAAATTAGAAATTAGATAAACAATATAAATATAAAATTATTAAGTCAAATTACATTCAATATAGTAAAAAGAAAAAACAAAAACATTACATTATAATATCAAAAATATATATATCAAACGCGCGCAGTGAGCGGGACTTCACCTAGTAGTAGTATATAACAAGGTGGCAATACATAATTGTGGCGACATTATGAGCTTCTTGAAGAAAGGGAAAACCTGAAGAGGGATTAAATAATTCATAACAAAGATTCAAAGTGTTTACGATAAATACATCACCACAAATATTGATTTTCCTCAGTTCATTGAAAAGGAAAAAGAAAAAAAAAGCAAATCAAAAACAAAAGAAATGGCAAAAAACGTTAACTCCGTCAGCTTCACTGTTCACTTACTTGTTCTCGTGATGGCATCCACAGGTATGAACTTTATCGAAGTTCTCTAGCTATTATACTTCTCAGTTGTGTTATTTATCTTATCTTACATGCTGATGTATGATGAACTACTTGATGAATATGTCAACATGTAGAAATTCTGGTGAGCGAGGCTGCATGCTTCAAGTTCTTAGGCGAGTGTGGAGTTATGCCGTTCCCAGGTTCAGATGCTGATTGTACAAGCTGTTGCATAGGCAAATTCGGGAGTGCTGCAGTCTGTGCTGGACATGTTGAAGTTGAGGGAGGTGTTAATCACTGCCATTGCTACGGACCGTCTTAAGGTTTTGAAATAAACCTCATATAATGAATTACAAAGTGTAACCATTGCTTTCATCTGGTGTGAGGACATAACATGTGTGTATGTTAATGTTCAAGTTTCTTTTCCTTCCAAATAAAACTTCGAGGGGAAAAAACTTATCACTGTTTTCCCATAAGCGTAAGCTCATGTTGTTTGCACTTTCTTTTTTCTTTTCTTTTTTTTGTTTACCTTGAAATGATATTTTTATTAAGATCAACCTACCGGCCATGACATGAAGTCACACAGTTTTTAAAACATAAAGATTGTGAGAAAGCTTTGGTTACAAATTTGTAATAGCCAAAAACTGAATCTCATGCTTCAGTTTACTTGCATGAACTTCTTTGAAGAAGATATCTAGCCACGCCCACCTTGGTTCCCACGTCCACGGCTTCCACGTCTTCGAGCTTTGGAGGATGCTTGCATCTCCTTAGCTTTGAAGGACGGTTTAACCGGTCTTTTACGCAATAGTCTATGACCGGAAGAAGTCATAAGATCCATCATTTCAGAGTCACTGTCTGAATCATGTGAATCTTCATCCGGTTCCGATGAGCTCAATGCATTAAACCGGTCTTTACCAAGGACATTCCAAACCAAAATTTCTGTAGCTAATATTGGACAGCCACTAGAAACCTTTCGATCCTTTGTGCCTGTGATTACCTCATCTCTTTGAGTTGTGCTAGTACCTTCAACTACTACATCAGTGTCAACAGTTATATGGTTAACTTCCACCATTGTACCTTTATCTGTGATGTGAATTGGACAACCTTTGATGATTGTGGGTGTAGCCACATGAGCTTCTGAGAATAAGGCAGAGTCAGAGATAGGTGGATCTGGGAGTGATGTGCTTGGTGAGACCAAACCAATGGCATCAGACCTACTTGCATCACATGGTGGAGTGATCTCTTTTAAGGCACACCGAGAAGCCTTATGCCCCAACTGTCCACATTTACCACATTTAGTGGGAACCCAAGCGTACTCAACATCAACCATCGAAATGAAGCCCTTTTTATCAGCAGCTGCAATCTTTGGAGGGAAAGCCTTACTCAGTTCCACTTTAACCAATATTTTAGCCTGACCCATGAGAATAGGATCCAACCTTGGTTTATAAGTAGCCATAGGAGCACCTTAGGGGTTCCATCTTCCATATATTCTGGTGAAGTTGTCCTATACAGATTCCTTGAGGAGGGGTCAATTTTGGCAGCCCATGGAAACCTGATAGCATCCTCATAAGTCGTTTGTGGAATAGAATCCTTAGCTGGTGCTAGAGGACCTCCGGTTCAGACCTTTGCACTTTCGTTTCATTCTTAATTGTAAACTCCTTTTGTGTTTGGTGTTTGTTTTCATTTCATTCAAGGCTACATTCAAATTTATGTTCCTTAATAGTCTCCTAACGGGCCAGAAGTCTATTGATCCAAAATTGGTCTGGCCGATATATCCCGAAATCGATAGTGTAAGGAAATTCTATCGAGATGACTTGCTAGATAAACAATCATTTCGTAGAAGCATGTTAGCAGTCTCACAAGGAATACATTCATTATCAATTGCTTTTGAGTTGAAAGTCATAAACTTTAATAAAATCACAACAAGTAACTAGTTTTCTTGCATATATATAATTAATCACTTTAATTTAAGAGAAATTCCCTAAAATAGCACCAAAAGAGGTTTTTGTAACAAATTTAGCACATATTTTATTTAGGACAAAATAGCGTTTTTATAAAGGGCAATAATTTTTTTTTTTTTATTTGGGTTAAGTATTTTATAATTTAGGATATAGCTATTAGGGGGTATGAGGTATGGTTTAGGGTTTATGATATTAGGAGATTTGTGATATATAAGAGAATTGCCCTTTAATAAAAATGTTATTTTTGTCCTAAATAAAAATATGTAATATTTGTGCTACAAAAACTTAATTTGTGCTATTTTTGAGAATTACCCTTAATTTAATCCTGTAAAATAACCCATTACTTTACTATTTAAAGTGAAGTTGATGAAACATTGTCTTACCTTTGAGTCAAACACTATGTCCATCCTCCTCTTTTGGAAATTCTGTCAAGAATATGATTTCCATTTCAACAACAACCTATTTTTCTATAACTTCATTTGGTAACACTTTTGCTTGCGTTGGTCTTCCTCTTGATGCTTCTTGTTGTGAATTCGCGGGATATAATCAAACCCTAAGAAAACGAAAAAGAATAAGAACAAGAGTTTATTTGAAGTGAATCTCTAGGATTTTTTATTAATCTAAGGAAAAATACTATAAAAACCTTCAACTTTACAACTTTTTCCAATTAAAACTTCAAACTATTTGTGTTTCTAAAACAAGCCTTCAAGTTGATTAAATTTTCTAACAAAAACCTCAAACTATTTTTGTTTCCAAAACAAACTTCCAAATATAAAGTTTTGCTTAGTTAAACCCTCAAGTTCTTAATATTGATTCCAATAAAGGTTAATTGACGGTCAACGATAACTCCACAGACGCATGTTAACTATTTGTTAATTTTGTCAGTTTCGAATAAAAATCCTAGATGAAAAAACTCAATCTTGAGTCTGATTGAGAGTTAACTAACGGTCAATGATAACTCCAGTTAATACAACAAATGCATGTTAAATATTTGTTAACTCCATCAGTTTCGAATATGAACCCTAGATGAATAAATTGATTTTCTGTAGTTGTAAACCCATTTTCTCTTTAGTAAATAACTAAATAACATCAAAAATACGTAAAAATAGACAAACATAGTTAACATATAGTTAACGGGAGTTATCGTTGACATATAGTAAACCCTCAATGGGGCTCAATATTGGGAACTTGAGGGTTTAAGTAAGCAAAACTTTATACTTAGAGGTTTGTTTTGGAAACAAAAATAGTTTGAGGTTTTTGTTGAAAATTTTTATCAACTTGAAAGTTTGTTTTGGAAACACAAATAGTTAGAAGTTTTAGTTAGAAAAAATTGTAAAATTGAAGTTTTTTTATGGTATTTTCCCTTAATCTAATGATTCAACTACAAATCTTTAGATTTTTTTATATAAGTCTCAAAACCCGACACAATTCTAATAGAAAAATAAAATTTTCTAAAACATAGTGTACCGTACCGTACCACATCCCATCTACTTATTCTAATTTGGATGCCTAAAAATCCAAATAATTTTAAGTCACTTTAAATAACACTTCTCAACTTTCTTGTGCTCGATCCCCAACAACCACACCACCCACATAATACCAATTTATATAATGGGCGTTTACAACCAAATAAAGTTTTAAGCGGCAATTTTATCTTTAAAAAATATGTTTCAGAAAGTATAAAATGTAAGAAATAGACAATTTTTTTGTTATTATGCACAAAATTCTCATCCTGTAATTCTCCAAATTTTTCTGTCATTTTTGATACTCATATTTCATATTTGTGTCTATATCCACAATTTTTTTCTTTTTTTTTTTGAAATTTTGTAGCCACAATCTTCCCACGACATATCTTTTTCGTGAGCCATTTTCCCAAAAGTTTTTAGAGGTTCAGAATTCAACAATGTTCAGCTTTTCAAGCTCGAACCTTTGCTACATAATCGCTTAAGGAACTTTAAATTTTCTGTCTCCGCTAATTTATCTGACGCACAAGAATATAAAAGAAGGCTTTAGATTCGAAGGATGGACTAAATCGAAACTTCATAAAATATTAGAAAAAATAGATAGTTTTCTCTAGTTTAGGGGTTGGATTCAGCAAATAAATTTGATTGAGAACTTCGCACGTGCCCGACACTGATTAGAAAACTAGAAAAATAAGATTCCTTACAACAGTTGGGTTCAGCAAGTTCATACACGTGGCAAAATCCTGTTCGTCCTTCATCTACCAGTTAGAGATACAAAAGTATCAAACTTTAGGGGATAAATTGCAAATACTTTCTTTTTAAGAATGTGTATATGATGATAATGGTTCTCTGATAAACAAAAGCTCCAACTTTTTATCATTCTCAGACCATCACTGACCACTATATTCGCAAAGAAAGTGAAAATGGAAGTAGGGTTTCTGGGTTTGGGAATCATGGGAAAAGCCATGGCAATGAATCTATTGAAACATGGATTCAAAGTAACTGTATGGAACAGAACACTCTCTAAGGTAAAACCAAAATTTATGATTTGTCTGATTTAGTTTTGGGTTGTTCAGATCTAAAAAGTTGATTAATTTATGCAATTTGGGATATTTTTTATGATGGTAACAGTGTGATGAACTTGTGGAGCATGGAGCTTCAGTATGTGAGAGTCCAGCTGAAGTAATCAAGAAATGCAAATACACTATTGCTATGCTCTCTGATCCTTGTGCTGCTCTTTCGGTATTTTGAATCAATTTTACTTCTTTTTGTGTGTGTGTTTAGCTTTGATGATTGATATGAACTATGTGGTTTTGATTAAGGTTGTTTTCGATAAAGACGGTGTTTTGGAGCAGATTTGTGAAGGGAAAGGTTATATAGATATGTCAACAGTTGATGCAGAGACTTCTTTAAAGATCAATGAGGTTTGAAATCTTTGTATCTTTAAGATGATTGATTAGATAGAAATGTAATTGATTAGTTTGATTTAGCTTGTGTTGTGTATTGGTGGTAGGCTATAACCGGGAAGGGTGGTCGGTTTATAGAAGCTCCGGTTTCCGGTAGCAAAAAGCCAGCTGAAGATGGCCAGCTGATTATCCTTGCTGCTGGTGACAAGGTAAACTCTAAACTATACTTCTTGATCGATTTATTGAGTTCAAGAACTGTTTTAGTTGTACTTAGTAAAGACCTCTTGATATGTTGCTAAAGGCGCTTTTCGAGGAATCAATCCCAGCTTTTGATGTATTGGGGAAGAAGTCGTTTTTCTTGGGACAAGTTGGTAACGGAGCTAAGATGAAACTAATAGTGAACATGATTATGGGAAGGTAAAAATGTTCGTCTGTCTCTTTTACGATTTTACGTTCAATATGGTTTCATCACACATTGTTTTTTCATCTTGATACAGTATGATGAATGCGTTTTCCGAAGGGCTTGTATTGGCTGATAAGACTGGACTTAGCTCTGACACTCTTCTAGATATTCTGGTGAGATGATTAAACTTTATAAGCTCTGAATTAACAGTGTTGGTTGAATCGGTGGTGCTATGAACAGGATCTGGGCGCAATGACCAACCCGATGTTCAAGGGTAAAGGACCTTCCATGAATAAGAATAGTTACCCACCAGCATTCCCACTGAAACATCAGCAAAAGGACATGAGGCTAGCTCTTGCTCTTGGCGATGAAAACGCTGTTTCCATGCCTGTAGCCGCGGCTGCAAATGAGGTTACTTAGAGATAAAGAGCAACAGATTAGTTCTTCTTTAGATTGTTTTCTTAGCATGAATATGTTTTCTGTTTTCGACAGGCTTTTAAGAAGGCAAGAAGCTTGGGACTAGGAGATCTCGACTTCTCTGCTGTGATTGAAGCTGTGAAATTCTCCAAGGAATAGCAAACTTGTCGAAAAACGAACTTCTCTCGGTTACCTCCATAATATCTTTTGGAGTGGCTGAGTAACTGAAATGATTGTTATCTTCCCAAATAGAGATTTACTCATTTGGCCAAAACACATTTTTATCCTTCACCAAATAAAAAGTCTTAAAACACAATCCACCTTACATTGGTTTTATTGTCAAAGCAAATCTAAACACTTGGTAATTAAAACTAAAATAGTTAAAGAGTGAAACATGATCTCTAGTGCAATATAAGATTCTTAACACTTCATTTGGAAATAGTTAGCTTAGTGTCATGTAAGGAATTATGAACTTGTAACTAGAATATAACAACTAGCTATGAATAAATTGGTTTATGTCTTTTATACTAGTGTTGGTCTCTTATCTCAATTTAAAGTGAAATATATTTGAATTATCACTGTTTCCAAACACTCTTCACTTATTCCTACATCCAAACAATTTTTATATCTAATAAAAATAAATATTAAAAGATTTAAATTGTATGGCAACTAACACTAATTTTAAATTTCCTAAAATATCTCTACCCAATTTAAACCAATATACTTGAAAAATATGAATCTCCTTACGCCTTTATTTGATCTTATTTTTAAATTATTTTAAATTATTATATAATACATATAATTAATAAAATTATAGATTTTTTCTACATATATTGTGATTCGAAGTTTTAAAAACGGACATAAATTACTCAATCAATGAAGAAAACAATGTTTTGTTCAATATCCCACATCGGTTAAAGAATTTGGATTTCTTAAACTCTATCAAATCTCGGATTTGTCAATGTATAGTTTACATTTGAAAATTGGTGCTCCTATTATGTTGCTATAGAACTTAGATCCTAAAAGTGGGTTATGCAATGAAACTAAATTGCAGATTACACAAATGGCTGATCATATTTTAGAGACAATAGTCATCACATGAGATTAAAATGGAGACAAAGTTCTGATTTCTATGATTTTTATATCACTATCTTACGCCAAACTACTATTTCGAATACGTCGCATAGAGTTTCCGGTATCTCTGGCCTTTGCGATGACCATCAACAAGAGTCAAAGACAATCTCTGCCCAAAATAGAACTACATTTGCCACAACATGTGTTTTATCATTTACTGCTGAAATCACATGAAATATGATATAAAGAGTAAATAAATAGTAAAGAAACCAAAAAACTATAATGTTTATTAAACGAACAAAATAAAAAATAATTATAAACAATAAAGAAACAAAAAAACTACAAATCTATGTATCTCTATACTATTAAAAGTGAAGTACATTTGAGTTATCATTGTTTTCAAATACTCTTCACTTATTCCTACATACAAACAATCTTTATATCTAATAAAAAATATATTAAAAGATTTAAATATTATGACTACTAACACTTATTTCAAATTTCCTAAAATCTCTCCACCCAATTTAAATCAATATACACTTTTATTTTATCTTATTTTGTAATTATTTTGTATTATTATATAATACTTATATTCAATAAAAATTTAGATTTTTTCTACATATGTTATGATTCAAATTTTAAAAAACGGACATAAATTACTCAATCGATGAAGAAAACAATGTGTTTGTTCAATATCCCACATCGGCTAAGAAATTTACATTTTTTAAACTCTATCAAATCTCTGATTTGTCAATGCATAGTTTACGTTTGAAAGTTGGTGCTCTTATTATGTTGCTATAGAAACTAGATTGCGGATTACACAAATGACTAATCATATTTTATATAAATGGAGAAAAGTTCTGATTTTTATGATTTTCATATCACCATCTAACGCCAAATTATACTATTTATAATACGTCGCATACAATTTCTGGTATCTCTGGCCTTTGCGATGACCATCAACAAAAGTCAAAGACAATCTCTGACCGAAGTAGGACTACATTTGCCACAACATGTGTTTTCTCATTTACTACCAAAACCACATTAAATATAATATAAACAATACATAAGCATAAAAAACTATAATATTTATTAAATGAACAAAATAAAAATATTTATAAACAATAAAGAAATAAAAAAAACTACAAATTTATATTAAAAAAATCTTTATATCTAAAAGTTTTCTGCAATAGTTTTGTGTCATATTTTTAAAAGGACCAAAATATTTCCAAATACGATTGAGATGGAAGTTTGACTTACTAAGTGTCCAAACTTAAAAATTTTTATTTGGTTCTTTAGTTGAATAAATTTTAAAATAAATATTTTCAAAATATTATAAATATTAAAATTATATTAAAATTTTAAAATATTATAAGTATATATTTAAACTCTATAAAATGTTTAAAATATTATAATATTTACACTTTATAAAAAGTATAAATCCAATAAAAAATTTAAACTCTATAAAATATTATACACTAACCGGACCCGATTACCCGAACCGAAAGCAACAAACAATGGTTTGGTTCGGGTTCATGTATGCTCAATTTACCCATCAGATCCTAAACTCATATACCCGTGGATATCGGTTTGGTTCCGAGTATTATTTGATACCCGATCGGGTATCCGAATACTCAAAATATAATACATTAACACACATAGATGCTTTGGTATTTTTGGATATTTGAGCATTTTTAGGTATTTTGGCATTAAAACGTTTTTAAGTGTTAGAGTATTATGGGGTATTTTTTGGTATTTTTAGATATTTTGGATAAAATTTACCGAATTCAGTTATAATATACCTAAAATATCCGAACCGATTTGTACCCAAAAATTTTTAGATTTTTACGGGTAAAGATTTTGGATATGAACCAACCTGAACCCGAATAGAACCGATCCGAATCTGATCCAAAATTTTGTGGGTATCTATACAGTTCTAAAACTTTTATACCCGAAAGATCTGAATCCGATCCGAATGCCCAGGCCTATCGTAAACAATAAATAGGATTAAAATCACATTCTCTTCATATTTATATTTGTTGTGTTGGTATTAATAAATGATGTTGATACATTTTTTTCATTTAATTTAGTTTGAAATAAAACAATTGACCTGTGGTGTATCGCGGGTTCAAATCTAGTTATAATATAAGAATCCTAACAAATTACCACATGTTCATTAGTTGTACGGAAAAGTTGCAAATCACTTTCACAAATATAGTGAGGAACTCTTGTTATGAATTCAGTTTGACTTGGTGTGTGTTTTGGTATAGTGAGATATTTTGTTGTTGAACTATTAATTCATATCGTATACCAAAATCCTCTCATCTGATATAGAATGAAAAAAAAATATTTCTTTCTATTTTTCCTGATTTGTTTCTACATATAGTAAAACCTCTATAAATTAATACTCGATAAATTAATAAACACTATAAATTAATAAAATTTACTGGTCCCAAGTCAGATCGGTGTAAAAATAAACAAAATTCGATAAGATAATAAGATAATAATTTTTTTAGAATCTCTATGTAAATATATGATCCCATTAATAACATAAATTAATAATAATATAAATTTTCATATATATATATATAAAGACAATATAATTTTGTTTTTATGAATTTATGTTAGAACTTATAAATAACTTTTCTTATATAAGAAAATATTATGTTGTATTTTAAACTATCTTATTGTTATAATGTAAATAAATTTTTCATAAAATAAAACAAACTTTCTATAAAATTTTAAATTATAAATATGCATAATTTTTATTTCAATAGTTGTATAGACTGTTTAAATACAACAATTAAGGTTACTAATCATAAATTTAAAATTTATGTTAATTGTTTATATAAGTGAATTCATCTATAATCTTTGTTATTTATTATCAAAATAATTTTTTTTTTTTTAAATTTTAAACTTTCAAGTCCAAAACTATTAAAATTTATGATATCCAATATATTAATTTTATTTAGATCAAAAATTTTTAATTTAATTATTTTTAATTTTTGACAAAAAAATATCTATAAATTAATAATTATCATGGTCCTAACATTATTAATTTATAGAGGTTTTACTGTGTATAATTGCTTCACATTCCTTTGGAGTGAAATTTATACTTTACCTAATGAGTCATTTCTCTAGAGATCCAAACATAACGCCTATGGGGCCTTATTTAATATTAACCACTAAAGCCCATTAAACGTTTTTCAGCCCACCAAAATCAAGCCCGTTGATTAGAGAGCCCAAAGAGAAAACTAGGGTTTTGTCTTATAAGATGTCGCATTTAGGTCATTCCGCCTCTTGTCTTCTCGTCACTCATCTCACAAGCTGAGCTAGAGGAGAAATCAAACAATGGTAAACCCTTGCTCTCTCGTCTCTATCTCGTCCGTTTCCGCCATATTTTCTCCTAGAGCTTCTCTTGTATTTCTCATTAGTCGATTTTGAACTTCATTTCATGTTGAAATCTCCTGCATTTCTTGTTTTTGATTAGACACAATCATTGATTAGTTATGGTAACGAGAATTCATGAACATTTAGTTCTATTTAGCTTTTTAGAGATTTCTTCTTCGTGGGTTTTTGGTTATAACTTACTGGAGGATTGTAATAGGCAAATTCTGTGTTTTTTTAAGAATAAAGTTTGATACTTTGATTTTTCCTCTGCTGTAGAGGTCACTGATACGTTTACTTAGATCTTTAGATGTTAAGATTTAATTTCTGGGTTCTTATTGTATAGACTAATAAAATAGGATGATTTTTATATGGTTAGGTGTTTGTGAAGCCTCACAAGTCAAATTCCTACTTCAAGAGGTACCAAGTCAAGTTCAGGAGAAGAAGAGGTATAGATTTGTTGATTTCGTGTGCAATCTGATAGATTGTTATGTTGTACATAAATTTTCCATATAATGTAAACATCTGATACATAAATTTAGGTACCAAGTCAAGTTAGGTGTTGTACATAAATTTAGGTACCAAGTCAAGTTAGGTGTTGTACATAAATTTTCCATATAATGTAAACATCTGATATTGTTTGGTTTCTCTTTGTTCAATCTGTTCTGAAAGTTAATTTCATTTTTCTGTAGATGGCAAGACTGATTACAGGGCAAGAATCCGTCTTATCAACCAAGACAAGAACAAGTATAACACTCCTAAGTATCGTTTTGTTGTTCGTTTTACCAACAGAGACATAGTAGCACAAATTGTCTCCGCTAGCATTGCTGGTGACATTGTTAAAGCTTCTGCTTATGCTCATGAGTTGGCTCATTATGGACTCAATGTTGGTCTTACCAACTATGCTGCAGGTATTGAATCAGGACTGTGCTTTTGTTTTACAGTTTTGTATGTTTGATTCTGTAGTTATGGTTTCTGAATGACTATTGTGTTTTGTCGAACTAGCTTACTGTACTGGCCTTCTTTTGGCTCGCCGTGTTCTGAAGATGTTGGAAATGGATGACGAGTATGAGGGCAATGTTGAGGTATGTTGTGCTTCTGATTTCATCTTGAAAATAGTCTTTATTTTTCATTGCTTGGACTCATCTCAAAAATCAATCAGGCCACTGGAGAGGACTTCTCTGTTGAACCAACTGACTCAAGGAGGCCTTTCCGTGCTCTTCTTGATGTTGGACTTATCAGGACCACAACAGGAAACCGTGTGTTCGGTGCTCTCAAGGTATGAAATTGTTGGCAGTGTTCTTATCTGTTCTATTTGTGTTTGCAATTCCTTAACATCATTTTGTTTGCTTGATGATACTATAGGGTGCTTTGGATGGAGGACTTGATATCCCACACAGTGACAAAAGATTCGCTGGTTTCAACAAAGAGAACAAGCAACTTGATGCTGAAACTCACAGGAACTACATCTTTGGTGGCCATGTCTCAAACTACATGAAACTTTTGACAGAAGATGAGCCAGAGAAGTATCAAACTCACTTCAGTCAGTACATTAAGAAAGGTGTTGAGCCTGAGGGCGTTGAGGAGTTGTACAAGAAGGTTCACGCGGCTATTCGCGCAGACCCCAACCCAAAGAAAACCGAGAAACCTGCTCCCAAGGAACACAAGAGGTAAAGAAACAAAATCATTTTTATTAGTAGTTATCAATATCATTTGCTTGTTGTTCTATTGGTTTCTCACTATGCTTTCGATTAAACAAAATCAGGTACAACTTGAAGAAACTGACGTACGAGGAGAGGAAGAATAAGTTGATTGAGAGAGTTAAGGCTTTGAATGGAGCTGGTGGTGATGATGATGTTGAGGACGATGAAGAGTAAACCAGTCCAGTCTTGTTTATCTCATGCCTCTTGTAGCTTTTTATCTTTTGAGCTTAAAGTCTCATTTTTTCTGTTTGAAGACTAAAACACTCAGCTTTTGTTTTCAGATTTTAATTTCGTTCGAAGATTTTGATTTTGAGGATACATTTTGTTATAAGTTTCTATTATTTTATTACCCTATCATCATTTTCTTGACTTGCATTTCAGTAGTTTGATCTTACGCGTAGTCTGCTATAGTCAATGCTCTAAATTGGTCGGCCTGCAAAATCATATTTGGTCAAAGCTTTGTTCAACTTGTGAAATTTAAATAAATTTTGAGTCTTTTTTTTGTGCACAAATACTTGGTTTTCCATTCAAGTGATTAAATAAAGATGCGACCCAAGCAAGAGTTAGTACAACAAGATTTAAACCATTGGATAAGAGCATAACATAGATTGATAAGATACTTCGACGGAAGATCCACAAGTCGGAGACATGAGCAATAATACCAAGCCACAAACGAGAAGGTGGTGAGTCGAAAGTGTTGTTTCTATCCCTTTAAACTTTTATGCTCTGTTTTGTTAACTTGTAACAGAGTGTGCTCTTTTTTCTCCTTAATTTAAATCAATCGAAGGAAAAAAAATCAATAAAATGTATATATATACTACAAAGAAAAAAATATTAATCGATTTTAATATTAAAAAGCTGATATATTAACTAAATATTAAATTAAGAAAGATATACCACAATGCATAAATTATCGACTATTGATAAGCAATTTGTTTTCTAGATTTACACTACTAAAACTTTGTGAGCTTTGTATTTAAATTAATTAAAATATTTATCTAATTATAAATTTTAAATTTAAGAGACTAAATACGCTATATTTTTTTTGATTAAATGTATATTATTACAATCCAAACCTAGTAGTATATAAGAAAGCACATGGCTTTACAATTCCTCTATCAGTTACCAACACATTTGACCCTTATCCACATAGGTCTCCTTCTCCATTTATTAAAATTTATTATGAGTTATTTTATCTTAATTTTTTAAGTAACATATACTTATTTACTTAAAATTATCTTAGCTTTTTTTTTTAACAATTATCTTAGGTTTTATATGTTGCCCAAATATGATAATTTATAGACTACATGTTAGTTATTTTTTTTAATAATATATTATTTTATATTTATATATTTAATTTATAGGTCCATAAATATTATTTAAATTATGGAGTTTTTTAAAATTCTAATTTCAGAATTCTAATTTACATATACTTTAAAACATTTCTTGTTCCATGAATAGACTAATTTCTTGATCTTAGCTTAAAAAAAAATCAAATCTTAAATAAGTAAACCCACATTTACTTGTGTATTACAAAATATAAAAAGCCACATAAAACATTAAGAACTTGCAATCAATATTTTTTTACCAATAAAGATTAGAGAAAAACTAAAAATTAGTTATATAACAATAGAAAAAAGTTTGGCATTTTTTGAAGAATCCACAATCATACAATTCTTACACCTCTCGGTTGCGGATTCGAAAGTGTGAAAGGAGATTAAATATGACTTATGTCAATTGGGAGTCATGTTCATGACTTCAATTTAAGATGTAAATAAAACCAGAGTGATTGAATGAGTCATTTACTCATAAACCGAAAGCAAAAGTGAAAAGATATATATATATATATATATATATATATAATTATGATAATGATAATGTGTCAGAATGGGAGAAAGTCTCTTTTCTTTTCTCTTTACTTTTTTTTTTATGTTATAATTAATATTTAAAATTTTGAGATATAATTATTTAAACTAATTTTCTATTTTAATATATAAAATATTGAGATAAATTTTTTATCTGTAAAAAAAAGCCAACAAATTCATTCAGAAAATAGACACATAAAAACATAATATATTAATTTTATTTCTTATATAGAATATAAGGAAATCATAAATTTATTGATTTTATAAACTAATAAGTAGTGTAACTATTTAAATATAATTAAAAATGATAGTGTGAAATATGATTAAACGTGTAAAATAAGATGATCAAAATGTACGATAAGTTAAAGTATTGTATTATGTAATGGTTATGTATTATATGGTTTTTAAAAATTCAATTTGAATTTTATTAATATTTTACAGATTTTTAAAGTAATTAAATTTAAATTAATTGATTTGTTATATATGATTAATAATTGTTCATAAATGTTGAAGTGTCTTGAATTTACATATGTGGCTGCATAATAAGAAAAGAAAAAAGAGCTGATGTGTTTTAGAGAGAGCTGATGTGTAAACCTTGGAGAGAACCCCTTCTCTTGCTATATATAGGATTATAATCTATACAAAATTAAAATTTTCCAACTAAATGTGATCCAAAATTATGGGACAATGCAATTTTTAGTTGCACCATAACAGGTAGTAACCAAATCAATGTCTTCACCAAGACTGGTCAGAACCATTATTGACAATAGATGGAAATATAGACAAAACACAATAAGCACCAATTTGTTGCTGCTATGGAATTTTTTTCATAATATGATATTCAAGTAATAGAGATGTTACGAGAACCAACACTTGACTTTCTCTTTTAGTGAAACAAAACAGATGGGGGAACCTCTGTTCAATCTCAATGTGTTCTCGATTCTTCAAGAAATGTAGAATCACAGAAACCAAAATTCCATACAGTAGAAAAAACCAAATACACATAAAACGCATTTCAAATATTAGATAGGAATCTTCTCTTCATGAAATATTATTTTCATCAATTCCTTCATGAAGTCCCAACTTGGAAAATGCACCTATAATGCACTATAGCGAATTCGGATTCCTATCAACGACGAATGAAGATTTTATACACTTGAAATTACGTGAAAATAGTTCTGCAATAGTGATGTGGAACTTGGAAGATCTACATGTAGTGCACTATAGCGAATTCAGATTCCTATCAATGAGAAATGAAGATACTATACTCTTGAAGTTACTTGAAACTTGAAAATTATGGTTATCCCAATGTCAAAACCTCCACAGCTAGTAAATACTATACTTTTTTTAGTAAATGTTAAATGAGTTAAAAAAAAACCCTAATCCTTTTTTTTCCCCAAATCGATAGGCGACGAAAAACAAATCACAACACCGACGGTATTCGCTGTCAGTTTTGTCGGCATTTTCTGCAACTTATCCGGCGACTTTCACGACTTGAAGACTTGACTCGACTTCCATCTATTTGTATGGGTTTAATCTTCTCTGCCTCAATTTGATTTACCCTTATCTATTCTCTTATTCAATTTTTTTCTCTGATTCAATTTGTTTTCAATCTCATCATTGATTCAATCTCATCTCTGATTCAATCTCTTCTCTGATTCAATTTGTTCTCTGATTCAATCTCATCTCTGCTTCAATTTTTTCTTAATTTGATTCAATTTCTAGGGTTTATGATAAATGAATTTGGGGATTTTGGTTGATAATTTATCAATATCTTTTTGCATGTCAGGAATCATGTTCGTTTTTTTCTTGGAATTGTCTCTGATTGTTGAAGCTGTCGCCATTGTTACACAAGGTAATTCTCTATGTTACATTGTTTACATTAATCAAGAGCGTATAGATAATGGTTAAAAATAGAGGTTCAACATTCAAACTATGCTAAGAGTTCTATATGAATCATGGTTGCTATGGTTGCTTGTGTAGAATCTAGTTCATGTATTGGTCGATCAGTTGGCTAAGACAAAGGCGTATACAATCACAGCCTGTCTGATCGGTCAATCACTCTTTGAAACTAAGACATCGACTTGACATATAAATTTTTAGGATACTTGGATGTATGTAGAGGGTATTTGATTTCAATATGAAGCTCAATTTTTTTCTAACATTGTAGAGTATTTGATTTGTTTCAAAATGTTTGTCTTGTTTATATGATCAATATGGCTTGTATATGAAGCTCAATTTATGACACTTATATTAGTTTTGATTATTACATACTGTTCTAAAACCAGATTATTTGTGTAGGCATGGAGAAGAAGTATCCACAACGTCTTTTTACAAGAGGACATGAGCCAAAAACCAAACAGATAAACAATGCATGCAAAATGAATTTCCTCGACCTTCTCAAGGATGCAGTGCCTCTAGAGTATGTTACAGTTCAGAAAGATGAAGTCTTTAGACCCATATTAGCGCTACATGACAACAATCTTCGGTATTCAGGCCGGTTGATACATAGCATGTTGACTAGACAGTTGGTGACAAGGAGAAAACATGAGATGTGGTTTGTTTTTGGAAATAAGCCACTCTGATTTTTGCTGCAAGAGTTTCATGCAGTCACTGGTCTGAAGTGGAAACTGATTTTGATTCCGATTTAGAAGAGTGGACAGATGAAGGGGGGGGGGGTTCTGGAGTGATGTGTTGAGGAATAAGGAAAAGGTTTGGCTACAAAAGATTAAGAAAGAGTATATACCAAACACTCACCGTTGGGATCCATATGACAAAGTTAGACTGGTGTATGTTGGTGTGATTGCTGCGGTACTATTTGGTTTCAGTGATTTGAAAGTCATCCCAAAGGAATACATCCAGTTAGTGATGGATATACATAAGGTTTGGTCTTGTCACTTCACACATAGCTTACATTTCTTACTCTCCTTATAGTTTCTCACTATCATACTCTTTTGAATTATTACAATAGGTTCACAAGTATCATTGGGGTCTTCTAGCTTATGACCATCTACTCAAGTATCTCAGAAAAAGGAAACATGAATTGAAGAACCCCATCAGCTATTCTCTTGAAGGTTTCTCTTATGTACTTCAAATATGGGCTATGGAAGCAATTCCTCCACTTGGAGAATTGACTAGAGTCAAGATTAGTGATGAATTCCAATATATTCGGTGCTCTAATTAGAAAGGGAATATGAGACCTAATTTTGATGGCGTTATTACCGTTGAGAAATCAATTATACCGAAGGTTAGTTTATATATCATCAATTCTCTTTTGCTCATATGTTAAATA
Source organism: Cardamine occulta (assembly GCA_028015245.1). Lineage (NCBI taxonomy): Eukaryota > Viridiplantae > Streptophyta > Magnoliopsida > Brassicales > Brassicaceae > Cardamine > Cardamine occulta. The sequence goes on along the minus strand of CM051370.1, from coordinate 11,896,394 downwards.
TTGTAACTGTCATATTGTTTCTAAATTGACATAGTAAATCTTTTAATCTTTTAAATACAGGATATTGTGTATCCATACATTTAAAAGACGGGAAATTTTGACGTATGTGACTCTGCATACTTTTTGAGGCCTGATGAAATCGAAGATGTTGAAGTGGAAAATTTGAAAATTTTGATTAGAAGTGGATATGATTTTGACGATTTCACTTGGCAATGTGTTGAGCAAGATGATGTGTCGAATAATAAAAATCATGCTGAAGAAGAGCAAGATGATACTGGAGTTTACAATGATAGTGCTCAAGCGGAGGATAAGGTTAGTAATGCTTGTGAGGAGAAGCAAGCTGCCAATGTTGTTGGGTCAAAGAGCAGTGAGAAGAATCAAGCTGCCAATGTTGTTGGGTCACAGAGCAGTGAGAAGAATCAAGCTGCCAATGTTCAAGGCTCTAGTTCGAAGAACAAAAAGAAGAAACTTGGTGATGTTGGTGCTGAGACACGGAAAAGAAAGTTCTTGTGTCAGCGATCAGCTGCATATTGTCAGTCTCTACTTCATAATTCATATGAAGAAATGAAGTCATTGTTGAAAAGTTTGTTCAACTCTTCTTTCATGAGTTTTACGGAGCAGATTGACATGCGGTTAGATAAATTTAAGGGGGAAGTTGTGATGCGACTGGATAAATTAGAGGGGGAAGTATCAGGACTCAGGGATTTAATATCAACATCTGGAGTTCCAACTGAAATGACTTCACAAAATTCTAATCCACCAAAAGTGCCTCGTAAATCCGGGGTATGTAAAAAATAGATCTCTATGTCTATTTCATTATGTAACTGGTGTGCTATATCTAATAACTTGTATTTTAGTATGTCTATATAATTGGTTAGTTGTAGTATGACTCTACTTTATGTATTGTAAGCTTTGAAATAATATTTTGTAGATGATTATGTTCTATTTATTAAGACTAAATCTATTGTTTATTTCTTACACGTTTTCTTATTCGTTTATTGACAGGCGGACGAATTTGAGTTTGATGAATTATGTACTCCTGACATAGATCTCAATATGAGTACGCAGGAATTCCTCAGAGAAAAACTAGGACACTTATCTCAAAAAACAGATGTACCCAAGGTTGATACAAAAATAGATTTTGTTGATGAGTTGAGGGGAAAATATCAGAAAAACCCAGGTAAAGATGATAAAGATGCTGACTTGGTGTTCTTTTCCGAGGAAAGATTTGAAGTTTTTCTAGAGTGGTCCCAGACACATTCGTAACTACTTCACTTTTTTATTTTTATTTTGTATAGTTATTACCTTTTAATACTTGAACAATAATACATAATTGTTTTGCTTTTTCAGAAGCATTCAGTGCGGTCCAACTTTAATTGATATGACATTACTTAACCGTGTCTAGGGGCCCAATGTCTGGCTTAAAAACTTTGTATGTATTAACCATTTATAGTCATCATTTGTTATGTTTAACATATTTATGTGTGGTAAATGTTTTTCTAAAAACATTGACATTATTTCAGGAAATAGATGCAGCAATGTACAGATTACAGGAGTTTACTTCATTAGGCCGGATGAAATCAGAGCGTGTTGGATTCATGGATTGTATGTTTAGCATGAAGATACGAAAGGAATATGAGAAGTACATGTCGTGTAAAAAAAATGACACCCGTGGGACACTGAGCTCTTAGCTTACGGTAACGGGGATTTGCCATGTCATGGAAAGACAAGGAAAAAGTGGGTTACAGATTTTGACAGAATTTATGCACCGGTCTGCATCAATAATAATCATTGTATTTCTATTTGTGTTAACTTCAAGCTTAAATCTGTGCAAGTGTTCGATTGTTATGGACACACAGTAGAAGATACGCAGAGCCTTTCGCCATGATCATCCCTCAAATTATAAAGGAACTTCATGGAAAGATTAATGGGAAAGCTCCACTTGTGGCATCTTACACTATCAAAGAAGTCTGTGTGCCTCCTGGATAAAATAAATCAAACAGTGATTGCGGAGTTTATATGGTGAAACACATCGAGTGTCATTTGCTTAATCTATCTTTGGATTTGATAAATGATGACAACATCAGAGAAGCGCATTACAAGTTTGGAATCAATATTTGGGAAGCAGCAACCGATCCGGTGTTAATTGATAGAATGAAGCTGTTTGAGCCTCATAAAGGTTCTTCCGAGATTGTAAACATTGAGTGATATTAGTTTTCTCTTTTTCAAATCTTCCTATGTAGTTATATTGTTGTTCTTTATTTAGCTTATATTGGGATTAAGTATCATTCTTAATTAAGCTACATTCAATTTACAAATGTTGAAATGTGTTTAACTCATAAGGATTCTAATCGATCATACAACATCTGGTTGTTTAAAGATTTTGATGCATTGGTTTTAGGTTGTTTTAACAACAAGATCGATCGGTCACTTACTTTGATTTGTATGATAAACAAAATGACGTCGTTTTGGCTGACTCTGAGAATTAAAAAAAACAATGAGCGAACTATCACTACTTTCATGGGAAGTCGGCCAATTCATATCCAAACATATTCATTAAGTCAAAATCATATATCAACAATGGTAATTGGCCAATTTATATTTATCGAATTGGAAAAATTCATAGACCAACTATAAAAATTTGATCGATTCATACAAATATGGGTGACTGTACATTTAAAACTGATGACATGGCATCCACATCATATGTTTTACTATGACGTGGATGACACATCATCAATACATAAATTTTTTTATTTTTTTACAAAATTTTGAAATGAAAATTAGGGGCATTCATCATTCCCATCTCGTCTCATCCCTCCTCGTCTTGTCTCATTTTCAGTCTTAAATTCATGTTTTAGATGGAAATGCATTCCCATATTACACACGTTTTCAATTTCTATTTGGAAACAAAAATTCCCAAAATTCTATTTGAGAAAAAATTATAATAAATAACACTTATATATATCATAATAATAGGAATTTGGACATATAGAATATTACATACAAAGTTAATCTAACTTTTCTAAGATGTACCAATATATATATATATATATATATATAAATTTTTATAGTTGATATATGAATTTTTTCAATTTGATATCTTTATGTATAAATTGGTCCATTACCATAGTTGATGTATGATTTCGACTTAATGAATAGGTTTGGATATGAATTGGCCGACTTCCCCTACTTTCATATTCACAAGAGAAAGATAGATACCTTCAATGTCAAAGAAACTCTTAACCCAAAACTCAAAAATTCTGCAACACAAGATCAAATTCTCGGAGAGAAGAAATAAGAGAAAAAGAGATTCAAAAATTTCTCAATGCTGAAACTTATTTACCTAACTCCATTGGTCCTTTTCATCAAAAAAAAAACACCGAAGATTAACAATATCACAACAACTGAAAGAAAATAAAAGTAACTAGAGAAACAATGTGTACATATTTTGTTTGCATGACCTGTTTTCTTCACCTAATTTGGTTTCTATGGAACTGCTTTAGACCCCATCAACGCACAATTTATGTATTTCTTCAAAAGTGAACTCTTTTCCTGTTTCTTCTTCCTAATTCCCCATTCAAAAATAGATTGTTGAAAATTTAAAATAAATCAACAAACAAGAATGTTTTGAGTTTCATCAAATATTCTAAAGTTATTGACCTCATATGAAGAAGACATATATGAATTTGAGAGATCTTCATCTTCTTCACTATCCTGAAAATCTATGCCACCCATGACATAGATTCTTCAATCTAATCAGAATCAAGCCATATAATCTTCAGCAACAGAAAGACGAGCCTGGTGAGAATAGGAGTTGATAGACATGAGGGTAGATTATAACTTCATAACTTAATACATGTACTTCCTTTTCCTGTCTCTTCTTCATTGACTTTATTCTCTTTGACAATGATCATTAATTCATGAATTGAATCATAAATTAATTTCAAATCTTTGACCATGACCATTAATTTATTAATTAAATCATAAATTAATTTCAATATTTGACCACCTTCTCTTGAGAACATGAACTTTCTTGGCCTTTATAAAATGATGGTCATCCGATGACTCAAAACAAGTATGTGATGCAAGTTTTGACACCAACACATAATCTTAGTTTAAATCAGCCATTTACACCCGTTAAAGAAATATCATTTAATCAATCATAGGAAACAATCTACTTGGCATAATGATGATGATGATCAAGTTTATGTTGTTTACATATCTGGTGATCTCTCCAATATCGATTTGTGACAATAAGGACTTGATGGTAAACGAATGTCATAACGCACAAGTCCCGATCATGTGCATGAAATGTCTCAAATCCGACCCAACCTCCGTTAGTGCCAATCCTGTTGGCATCGCAAGCATCATCATAAATTGTCTCGACTCTCGTCTCCAAAACATCACCAAGTAAGTTTCCACTTCTATTATACCATATAGTATTATATTAATCAGTATATAATATTAACATTCTCTAGCTAATATATCAAATTTTGAAATGTTGTAGCATCATAACGGATCTATTATCATCAAAAGAAGACAAAGGTGAGATGAAAACAGCTTTGGAGGCTTGTAAAAAGGAATTGTTGATGGAGGCAACTACCAAACTGTTGGAAGCTAAAACAGGTTTGAATACCAACGATTACGACAAAGCCAATCTATCGATAAAGCTCGCGCTTGGTTTTCCTCTTAGCTGTCGTACCTATCTCAAAAATTTCAAGTTCGCGTCTCTTGAACTATTTAGTCAAATTGATATCTATGACCAACTCTCTAATGCTGCTATGAGGATCATTGATCGCTTCTAACTCAGCTTCTATTTTCTCTATATGTATCTCAACATCGATGCTAATACATTATAATTTTATAGTTTAAACACTATTTTACTCCATCCAATATAGTAATTAGCTATAAATGTTTCAGGCATATGTATCTCATTGATCACTATTTTAGGCATATGATGATAAAATGTTTTTTAGCTATAAAATGAGGAAGTATAGTAATTAATGATGGATTAAAAATTTGACAAAAAATAAACAAATAAGGTTGACCCAATAAAAATCAATTAATAAGAGAAAAATAATAGTAAAAAATATTCCATTTCGCCGAAATGATTTCACTTATTTTCTATATTGAATAATTGATGATTTTTTCTTCACTTAAACTTAATTTTTTTTTTCTAATTCACAAGTTAATTTCAGTCTTTGAATAAGACCATTAATTCATGAATTAAATCATAAATTAATTTCAATCTTTGACCATGACTTCTAATTTATAAATTGAATCATAAATTAATTTTAAGTTTTGATCATAACCATTAATTCATAAATTGAATCATAAATCAATATATATGGCCAACTCTCTGATGCTGTTATGAGAATCATTGATCTAATATATTATTTCTAACCAAAACCCCAATAATCAATAGTAGTATCACAAACCCCTAAAAAATCCTTCCAAAAACAGAGAATATCAAAAAACAAAATTAACACCTTTAATCCAAACAATGTATGCCACAAATTTATTTAATCAAGCACAGTATATAATATTTTGAAAAAGATAATAACAAAGCGTTTTCATTTTCTTCCAACACAAATCATCTCCTGGAGCTATGATACCGCTCATTTTTCTCCAAAATCATATTTTTCACCCTCTTTCTTCTATCTAAGAAAAAACATTCCAAATAACAAAGAAAATGTTTTTAAAAATACCCATCCCAAATATATAAAACAAAATTCAAACAACAAAAAACCTATTTTTACCGTATAAAAACATAAAAAAATTGCATTCAACATCAGGAACAAAGATTTACAAGGAATATGATATATATCTCTAATTTTTAAAAATTACTAAAAAGAAAGAGCAATATTTAAATTGGGGTCGAAAATTACAAAAAAAAAGATATTATGTTCTTCATCTCTTTCAAAATATAAGATGCTCTAGCTAAAATCGCGAAGATTAAGAAGTTGTTTTTACTATTAAAAGTATCATTTAATATTTAAAATAAAAATAATTCACCTAATTATGAAAAGACTGTAAAATAGTTTTGGTTACATAAAATTCAATAAAGTTAAAAGCTACATAGAAATATGAGAACATCTTATATTTTAAAGCAAGAAAAAAAGAATTTAAAACATCTTATACTTTGAAACAGAGGAAGTATTTTCTTTTAGTCTAATCTTGATATAAATAACCATAAAAATCAATTACGCCTCTATAAACAAATTTACTATTCACTTTACTCACTTTTGCTTAATAAAATAATAATAAATAATAAATGGTTAGTTTTAATTAGAAAAAAACATTAAATAAAAATATATGAATCATGATATATTTATTGAGATTAAAAGCAATTAAATATGATACAATAAATTAGAAGAAAAAAAAAACTGAAATCAACATCTATTTTACAAGAATACATAAATAGCAAAAAAAAAGAGGATAATATAGAATACACATTTTACAATAAAATGATTAATTCTATCATCATTCGGAAGCATGAATCTTCTCCAACTCAAAATCACAAGATCTCTAAGTACAAAAAACAATATCAACTACACGATTCTTTTTGCCAACAAACATATATTTCAAACACATAACAACAAATTCAAATATTTAATCAACTTCTACCTCATATTTCATGATATTGGTGAACAAAAATCAGGAATGTTACCTACTTCATTCATACAATGATTTTCTCACAAACACATAGTCTCTGAGTTTTTTTTTTTGAAATCGAAGATTCCAACACAAATGCTTCAACAAGATTAGATGTGAAAAGTGCTAACCAAAGATTTGGAAATACAATAAGAAGATTTTTTCAAACCATGGAACATAAAGCATTGTGAATGTTTAATAGTGCGTACAAAAAAACCATAAAATTCAATTAAAATAATAAAGAAAACAATATTTGTTTATAAAATATAATACATAAATAAAATATATATATATATAATCCGCGCAATGCGCGCAACTTTTCGTTGTATCTTATATCTTATATAATAAATTAAGGTTATAATTTTGTAGAGTTACGCGACGCTACCAAGTGTACCCCACAAAAATAACACTTTCGCCCTTTTTTAATTTTCTTCTTTTATATTTATTTTCTTTCTAACCATTAATTTTATCTATTTTTTTTAATATAATTTCAGAATTGCTTTATAAATGCTTTCCAAAAAATAAACCACGTTGAATCAAAATCTTAATCTCTACGAAAATATTTAAAAATAGACTTTCAAATCAAATAATTAAAAATAGTAGAAAGTAGAAACATATATTTTTAAAATAAATCAACAAACTAACGTAATGCTAAAAATATCAAACCAGAAAATTGCAAACTCTGAAACTCCACAAAATATTATTCAAATAAATAAATATACTTTTTAAATTAAATATTTTAAAGTGTATCTAATATAGTAAGGTTTCTTGTAAATTCATATTAGGAGACACTGACTCATGTCACTTGTAAGAAGTTTTTAAAAAACTTTAATTATTATTTTGTCAACTTATTCAATATATTTCTATTTCTAATTAAAAATTTAAATAAAGTCCATATTTGTTACCAAATTTAAAAGCATAACTCCACAAAATAATTTTTAAATATATAAATATACTTTTAAATTTAATACTTTAAATCTTATCTTATTTAGTAAGGTTTCTTCTAAACTCAAGTTATAAGACGCTGCTACATGTCTCTTTTAATAAATCGTTTTCAAATTTTAATTATTATATTTTCAACTTATTAAAGATATATTATAAAACCCTTAAGTAAAGCCCATATGTTGATATCGGATCCACACAAAGGATCCACTCACTCCAATCATAATACGTGTCAACCACTTTAGTAGGTCAAATCAAATACTGGGTCAGTTCGGATTAATATAGGACGGACAAACAGTGCGAAGGTTCGACAGAGAGAACTGAGGTCCGATCAGTGGTGAAGCCTTGCGGAAGGAAGGAGCAAGCGAAAAAAGGAGTGTCCGCGAAGCAAGTAAATCTGCAAGCTGGAGAAGAAAATCATTCAAATACAAGACGTTACAACATTAAAGACCAAATCAAAATCGACGCATTAAAGGAGAATCATAGGATTTATTAGATTTATTAGAGAGAACTGAGGTCCGATCAGTGGTGAAGCCTTGCGGAAAGAAGGAGCAAGCGAAAAAAGGAGTGTCCGCGAAGCAAGTAAATCTGCGAGCTGGAGAAGAAAATCATTCAAATACAAGACGTTACAACATTAAAGACCAAATCAAAATCGACGCATTAAAGGAGAATCATAGGATTTATTAGTATTAATTCTTAGCATTTAATCATTAATTCGTGTATAAATACATACCCCCATAGTCATGTGAGGGGGTCGATCTTTTTATTACAAAAATCAATATAGACAAATTTATACTTTTCTTTCTAACAAGTTTCATTTCTATTTTTACTCATTATCTTTTGCAAATTCTATCTTATTCCTTTAAATAATTCAATATATTATTGGGTGTGAGATCCAATATCCACATTTTAGCACCGTCTGTGGGGAGAATAAGACTTTCAAGCTACAAATCAACCGTTTCATAACAGTTCTCCTCACCAAATTTATCATGGCTGGTGGTGGCAATGGAGACCAAACTGCTGTCAGCAATGATCATGTCGCTATCAGTGCCATTCAACAATCCTTATCATGAATTAATCAGACCATGACCGATCTGTCCGCAAGATTCATTACCATCGAAAAAGAGGTGACTTCCTTGAGAAGTGGTCAGATAAACTTGACCAACAATCAAGTGACTCTCTTTTCTCATTTGGAGTCAAGGTTTGCTGGATCCTCCTCTTGAAATCGCAGTACTCGTGTACTTTACAGGGCTTTAAGGAGTGCCAACCCTCAAACTCCTGGAAACCCTCTTCAAAGTGTCGTCTTTCAGACACCGATCCATCAAGTAGCGACACCTCAAACTGGAACCACTTCCAATGTGGAAGCAAATGCTGCCAATGATGTGGTTGGTAATGAGGTTAACCCTGCAGCTGCGACATATGCGGTCAACAACAACAACAACAACAGAGACATCCCAGTTGAGATAGAGGACACTTGGGAAGGTGCAGTAGTCTCAGATTTTGACCAAGTGAATCGTGTTCTTAACGACATGAAGTCAAAGTTCCATCAAGCGATATGTTTAGCTCCCAAAGTAGAAAAAGTGATAAACAAAACTCACCATTCACCGTTTACAACACAGATAGCTAACTTCCGGATTAAAGATGCACGAAGGGTCAATCTACCGACCTATGATGGAATAACCGATCCCAAGAGTCATTTGGCTGCTTTTCGCATTGAGCAGGGCGAATCGAGCTCGATGCGCATGAAGAAGATGCGGGATACTGCAAGCTTTTCTCAGAAAACCTTTCTGGTCAAACCCTTTTGTGATTTTCACAGCTCGAATTCGCGATGATTGATAGTTTTGATCAATTATCAACGACTTTTATCATGCAGTATTCGGTACTCACGGAAAAAGGTAAACGAGTAGTGACCTTTGGAATTTATCTCAGGGCCCTCATGAACCTCTGAGAAAACATATTGCCAACTTCAAGGACATTTTGTCCAAAGTCCTGAGAATTTCCCAGACCGCTGCGTTGGCAGCTCTGCAAAATGGTCTATGCCATGAGTCAAGATTCCATTTGGAGCTTACAGTAAACAAGCCAACTACCATCCATGATGCTTTGTTCCGAGCAAACAATTGGATCGAGGCTGAAGAAGAAAATGCAACCTTCGAGAAGAAGTAACAAACCTTGAATCCCGGAGTTGTGCCTACAATTAAGAAGTTCGAGCCAAAGACTGTCAAAGATACCAAACGCTTTGGGATTTCTCCATACAATAATATTATTGGGCGATCCTCACCCGGAAAAGGAAAACTTGAATCTCCTTCATCATACACTTGGGTTCGAGATGAAAACACTTATTGCGACATCCACTGAGTAAATAGACACAGTACTAAAAACTGTAGTGTCCTTAAGAAGCATATGGCTGAGCTATGGTCCTCTGGGGACCTCATGGATTTCAAGATTGAGGAGTTTGTCGAGCAATATCACAAAGATCGCGAAGAGCGGAGCAAAGAAACCAAAAACTTCTGAAGTCACTCCAACGAAACCCTCAAAGGGAAAGATTGATGTGATTATTGGGGGTTCGAAGTTATTTTCTGACATGGTTCGCGCTATCAAACAGCATAAACGAGCTGATGTTATGAAAGTGGGTAGAGAACCAAGGGAAGTCGATTTCAATGCATCAATTACTTTCGAAGAGTTCGATACTCAGCATCTTGCAAAACCACACGACGATACATTCATAATAACTCTCGATGTTGCCAACTTTGAAGTTTTTAGGGTCTTAATTGACACTCGAAGCTCAGTTGATCTTATTTTCCTAAGTATTTTACAAAGGATGGGGATTAACAAGGTAGATATAGTTGGACCACCAATTGATAACATCGTATTTTCGCCCATTATTTATATGTTTTTATTAGGAATTCAATGGAGAAATAAGTGATTACGGATACTTCAAGGCCATTTTCCACCATTTCCACTTCCTGGAGACTTTTAGAAGTTTTGGAGGAAAAAAGACACAAAGTCAAGCAAAACCCGTTTTGAAACAGTTTCAGAGCACCAGAAGTTTGGCATTCGTTGAAGACCTTCCCGTGGAGAAAATTCAGAGATCTTTATATCCCTGGAAAGCTAAAAGAGTTCAGATTCCCTTGGGATAAGAACAAAAGCAATCCACTCAACCGTTTGGAAGATATGACCCGGAGATTGAAGCCTTCTCAACCTTGATCACAAGGAGAGTGACCGAGGTCCAGCCTCCTACGAACCCCAGTCACTCCACCCATGACCGAGGCCAGCTCACCTGATGGTTCCAGCTGCCTACTTGCCCAAAACGCTGAGTTTTGCTTCAGAAACCCTAAGACTGACTTTATACACCCCAAGTCCTATAAATACTCATTTAACCTAATGTTTTGGGTGTGACTTCCGTGCCTCCAAGGAGACTTCGTGTGATCCACCGCCATAGCCCTAAGATGCCTCCACAAGAGCCTCTTTGTCGCCTCCAAACCCTAGAAGCCACCCCTATAAAATTCATCCTTCTTCTTCATTGTTTCTCATCTCTTTCATACTTTTATTTGCTTTTGGGGAGACAAGCTTTCTTCTGTGACATCTAGAGAAGTTTCCTTTGAACCTCCTTTGATATATTGAATTCGTTTATGATGTTATCTATGATGTATTTTGCGTTTCTTTGCATCATGAGCTAGTAGATCTCTTTGTTGAGTTTTATGGGGTGATTAAAAGGGAATTCATGGTTAGATTCATATAGGTTGTTAGATCTGATTTTCGGCAATTCATTAGGTATCTCTTGGGACATCTTTATCTTAATCCATGTTGGTTGACTTGATCACCAAGACCTAAACTTAGAGAATAGGAGTGCTAACCATGTAAACCTAGATCTTAGACATAGTGTTACCGAAGCATCGCGCCATGGCCTGTGAAAGTTGAGTCATGGAGCTTTGTGAATGTATTGAACTCGTTAATAATGCTTTGAAGTGTGCATCGTTGCCTGCGTGAGTTGAGTAACAGAGCACATGGATCGTAGACGATTATTTCTATGATTATAGGATAGTTGTTCATTCGTGTTCATAGTTGGGAACCTAGACCGAAAACATTAGTTACTTGTATATGATCTTTCATTATAATTGTTTAGAACCATGGAAACCCTAAGATGATTCCCCAAGCGCCCAATGCCTTCCTTTTATTGGTTACAACCGATTTATTTACTTGCTTACTTAGTTCATTGCATCATTCATTCAAGAACCAAAAACAAACCCCCTTTCATTTATTTGTCTTATTTTTATTTCTTTCATTGAATTCAATCCGCGTAGCTATTACTCTTTGTGGGATCGATAACCTTAAATACTACAGCTGATTTACTGTGCACTTGCAGTTTGAAGAAGTTGTGTCGTATTAAAGGAAAATTTACATAACACATCAAGTTTTTCGCGATGTTTCCGGGGAGTATATTAGCTGTCTTTGAATTCAATAAGAGCTCTCATCTAAGATACTTTGAATTTTTTATTTGAATCTTTCAATTTTATTTTGCTCTTACTTCATTGTTTCTCGATAACCTCTGATTTCCCTTTTAGTTTTTGTTTGTGGATTTGCAGTGCATGACAAGGAGCCAAAACTCTGAAGCCGTGACTCCAATCCAAGACATTGATCGACTAGAATGTGAACTTAGAAGACTTCGAAGATAACAACTCATGGCCGAGTTAAGAAACCAAGACCAAGGTGTCCTTGACATCGATCAACAAAACCAAGCTGCTGTCCTTGATATTCACGGACAGCCGATGCATGATGAGGATGATGGTCTCATCTACGTACCTTATCAAGCATAAGCCGACCTTTTGGAGGTCCGCAACCAAGCTCATAAAGCTAATCCTCTTGGCGTGGGAGATAATCTCAATGTTCCTCCTCACCAGCCTCCTAATGTTCCTAACGTGAAACATCATGCTAATGTTGGTGTTAGATAACCTGCTTATGTGCACCCTTTGAGGCATGCCAATATGAACCATACCATAGGCGACTTTGACATACCCAACCAGTATCCTCAAGACTGAGCTGCCATACGAGTTCCCAATCCACCAAGGTGTGACTACAAGATAAAACCTCAAATCATTGGTTTGGTGAAACAAAACCAGTTCCATGGACTCTCCACGGAATATCCTATGGATCACATCGATCTCTTTGAAGAAATCTGTAGTACAACAAGAACAAATGGTGTACTTGAAAACTATTTGAAGTGTAAGCTTTTCCCTTTCTCTCTAGCCGACAAGGCTAATATATGGTTAAAATCTTTACCCCCTGGATCGATCACTGCTTGGGAAGAATGCAAGTCAACCTTTCTTAATCACTTTTACACGAAGTCGAGATCCAACTCTCTTAGGAACAAGCTTCAAGGCTTTCAACAAGCACTACAAGAAAAATACCGCAAAACTGACAGCCAATTCCGTCGGAAATCCGTCGGAGTTAGCAAAATCCGTCAGAAATCCGTCGGTTTTTTCCGTCGCTTCTATCTCGTCGAAAATAAAAGCTTCATCGGAACTCCGTCGGTTTTTCCGACGGATTTCTGATAAATATAAACCGACGAATTTCCGACGGATCTAAAACCGATGGAATTCCGACAGCCTTAATTCCGACGGATTTCCGACGGACTTCTGATATGTATATACCGACGGAATTCCAACGGATATAAAACCGACAAAATTCCGACAGCCTTAATTCCGACGGATTTCCGACGGACTTCTGATATCTAAATATCGACGGAATTCCGATGGATATAAAACCGACAGAAATCTGACGGATACAAAACCGACGGATTTCTGACGGAATTGTTTAATATTTTTTTAATTATATATTCGAATTTTGAAAAATAAATTTATTAAATTTAAAATTTTGTTTTATAATATAAATTAAAATTAAAGAAATAATAATTATAAAATAATCCAATAATTCAAATAAAAATTCAATAAATATAAAATAATTCAAATAAAAAACAAAAAAAACTAAAACAAACTAAAACTACGATGGCGGGAATCGGGATAAGAATTCCTCCATGCGTTGCTGCAATACCAGGTGATCCGCCTCCAATTTGCGGGTTCTCTCGCGTTCCGCTTCTTGTTGGAGGCGATCCGCTTCTCGTTGGAAGCGATCCGCTTCTCGTTGGAGGCGATTGGCTTCTTGTTCTTCTGCGAACTGTTGCAGCTGCGTCTTCATGGCTTCCATCTCAGTGTCTCGTTGTGCGAGCTGTGCCATAATATCGGGAGAATCACACTAGAAATGCGAAGTTGCAGAAGAAGATATGTCGTCCGGAAGACCAAATACACGACCTTTGGTCTTCGGAGTACACTGCGGTAAGAAACGAAAACTTTATTAAAAATTAGAAATAAAAAAAAATGATTTAAATATATATTTTACTTATCTCATAGACGAATTCGTTAATCTTCTCGAACGGAAGATCGGTCATTGGAGGCGTTCCTTCGGTGAGTGGCTGAGAAAGGAGGAAATCTTCCTTCATCTTCTCATAATTGTCAATGATCTCCCGAGCCAGCGGATCTTGGATTTCATGGTTCTTCCTGCTGGTATGCGCATCCTTGAGCAATGTTAGAGCGGAAGGTGGGACACCGTCTTGCCGAAACTACAAAAATGAAAATTTAGTAAAATATAAAATTATAAAACTAAAATAACAATATTTTAATTAAGTAAGAAACTTACCAGTTGTTTGGCCCGTGTGACCAAACTAACCGCTCCTAGATTGTGCGTCGCCTTGCCTTTTCCTTTGCGATCGCTGTTTCGGCACGCAGAATGAGTTGTGGAGCTTGTCTTGGTCGGTTCTTCACTCCAATAAGTGCATAACCCGCTCCATAGGCCCGGATTGGAAAGCAACTCCCTTGGGACATCATTCTTGTGCCACTTCTCCTTCCACTCGTTCAGCTTCCATGAATACATTCTCGCTGCTTTTCTATCGAAGCAGCGTCTAACCGAGGTGGTCATGTGGCTGTCCCAAGTAAATTCTTGCTGCAAATCAAAAATTAAATGAAAATAAACTATATTAAATAAAAGTAAAACTATTTAAAATATGAGGTACTTACCGCAAATTGGCAAAACCACAATTCCTGATCCGCCATCGGCATTTGGTTGTAAGTCGGGTACGGATGCCGAAGCAATCCATTGAGCATCCGGTTAATGGACATGGAAATCCCATTTTCGGAATCTCCAAACCTACAAAAGAAATTATTGCAAATAATTTGAATTGTAACTAAAGTAATAATAGTAAATAAATATTAAAATTCATAAAATTAACAAAAACTGACCATGTGTCTCTGCCTACGCAATCCGGATGAAGACGAGGCAATCTATCTCGTCCTGGTTGAGCGACAAAGTCCTCGACGCTCATCTGCGTCGGTGCAGTAGGTGAAAGCGTCGGCATAGGCGTCGTCTCCGGGATATGTGTCTCCGGGATAGGAGAACTCCTCGAACTGGCAGTACCTCTCCGGCGACTACTACGTCCGCCGCCGCCTGAACGGACAAACCTACCGTAATCCCTAGAAAATTAAAAAAAATATCAAACATTATACGAAAAAATTTTACATCATGAAAATAATAAAAAAATATTAAAAAAAATATTTTAAATTCATTATTAGTCCAAAACAAATATATTTTTATAAAAGAATGAATAATTTATGGAAAAACTTATAAATTACTAAAATCATCATAAATTTATATTTATAAGTATTAATTCCAAAACCATTATAAATTTGTAAATACATGATTATTACATGAAATAATTATACATTATCAAAATAATTAAAAATTTTGAAAAAATTTATTTTAAATTCATTATTATACCAAAACAATTATACATTTATAAAATAAAGAATAATTGATAGAAGTACTTATAAATTACTAAAATATACATAAATTTATATTTATAAGTATTAATTCCAAAACAATTTTAAATTTGTAAATCCATGATTTATAAAAGATTGAATAATTCATGAAAATAATTATAAATTACTAACATGATTAAAAATTTTTAAAAAAATAATCATAGTTTTCTAAAAATTATTATTCATACCAAAATTAAGAAAATTTTAAATTTGAAAATAATTAGAAATAATTCAATAAATAAATAAATTATTTATACAAATAATTTCAATACACATAACAAACCTAAATCTAACAATTAGAAACCTAAATCTAACAATTACAACCTAAATCTAACAATTACAAACCTAAATCTAACATTACAAACCTAAATCTAACAATTCTAATTTTCTAAACTAATCAATCTAACTATAAACTTAACAATCCATAATATAAACTTAAAAACTTACATGTTTGGGGGATTGTTAGACATTTGGATGATGGATCGACAGTTGTAAGGGAGATTTGGCAATTTTTGGCGATTTTGAGGTTTTGGAAACTTGTCTGCGAAAGTGAGGAGGAAGAAAACGATGGCGATATATATTACGAGATTTCCGACGGATATATCCATCGGAAATCCGTCAATTTTTTAAAAAATTAAATTACGCACGTTCTCGATACGGTTTCAAGAACCGGCGCGCCTTAATTTTCGTGACTCCGTCGGAAATCTGTCGGAATTTTCCGATGGATTTCCGACGGATCCGCAAAAATTTAGGCATCGCGGGAAACCAAAAGATTTTCTCGGTTACATTTTCATTTTCCGTCGGAAATCCGTCAGAAATTTCCGACGGATTTCCGACGGAAAATATAAATATGCATGTCTTCTAATTGGCCAGTCAAACCTTAAACGGGGACACGTGTTACCACAAAACCGTCGGAAATCCATCGGAAATTTCTGACGGATTTCCGACGGGTTTGTGGTTTTATTGGTTATTTACGCACCGTTTCAGTAAACATATGTTTTTAGTAATATAAATTCATGATTGCAAACACAAATAACTTATAGAAATTCTTCATTTGACAAATTTCAAAAGTTTATATGATTATTTCGTTTTTGGTAAACTTGTATGTTAACTATACGTTTATCTATCAAACACTTTCGGTCGATCCATGTCGACCAACGAAAACTTTTGAAAATATTTTATATATCACACATTTTAGTTTATTTTGTCAAAGTTTGTTGTTAACATTGTCTTGATGTACAGGAAATTACAATTTAACCATGTAACCCCCAAACCCGTCAGAAATCCGTCGGAAAAACCGACGGATTTCCGACGGTTTTAGGGTTACACGTGTCTATAGAAAATAAATGAAAAATAACCCCCAAACCCATCGGAAAACCGACGGATTTCCGATGGATTTTGGTATTTTTAACCCAAACACGTGTCCGTGTTTAAGGTTTTAAAAATCGCGAATCCGTCGGAAATCCGTCGGAAAAACCGATGGTTTTCCGACGGGTTTTGGGTTTATATGTGGTTTAATGTTAAAGTGGTTTAATGAGTTTTGTGGGTTTGTTAAGGTGTTTGTTTAGGGAATATATATTCCTGGCAAAATCTGATTTTATTAAAACTTGTAAAAATATACAAAGCTGAAGTTGAGCTTATAAAATGCTCGGCAGCTCTAAAAATTAAATAATATACAAAAAACAATTATTTACACCTTTCTGTAAAAATACAAAACACGCATATAACTAATCTGCATTAGATGATGATGTTGATCCCTCAGATGGAATTGAGTCTGAATCCTCATAAAATTCACCTTGTTCTTCTTCTGAATCGGAATAAACTAAACCAAATTGTGTGAAATCAACAACAAGATCCAGAGCACAAGAAGACTCAACTGGATCCATTGGAACAACTTCTGCTGGCTGTAAAGGATCGTGTTCTGCAACTCCATAAATTCTTCCTCTCGGGGTCACTGTAGTAACTGTGCGCCAAGGATCTGTCCGCCATGTAACGCGAGGGTAACGAATATAGCACACCTAAAAAAAAATATTAATTTGTAAGTATTATACAAAAATTATGAATTGAGTATTAATTACACTAATATTTGTACCCTACCTGCTCAGCTTGTGATCCTAGAATGAATGGGTCATACGATTCTAGTCTCCGACTTGAATTAACAGACGTAACACCAAATTGGTCCACATGAAGCCCACGACCGAGTGTTAAATCATACCAATCACACTTGAAAACAATGCACCTCAAGTCTAACATTCCTGGGTACCGCACTTCCAATAATTCCTGAAGAACGCCGTAGTAAACATCATTACCAGATTTCACTGAAATACCAGAATCTGAAGTTGTCCTTCTCTCGTCATGAACCCTAAACCCATATCCATGACTGCAGTATCTAGGATAAGAAGTTGCAATGTAGTTTGGACCATTAACAAATTCCAATAACCATGTGGGAAATGTCTGTCCGCTTCTTACTCCTTCAGAAACCTACAAAAAGAAGTTACAAATTAGTATTAAAAAAAAATATTTATTAAATGATTTTTCGTTTTTAAACACTTACGTAAAACTGCAACCAAGGCATAAATTCCTCCTCCTTATGGACTTGAAGCTCGTCTTCTGTCTTATCCATATAGTACCCGCGTATTAATGCCATGTAAATCACATTAAAACCACAATTGTTGACAAGTTAAAAAAACATATAAAATAATTAATTATACATTAAATGACACAAAAGAATTTTTGTTTACCTTTCGTATTCCGTAATTTCATCACAATTGGTTAGGATATACGTATGCAAGTGTTTAAACTCCTCTTGAGATAATTTACGTCTTTTCCTTTCCCACTGACTCGCCCAACTTGGGAAAATAACTCTGGAACAACGACGGGGTAAATCGCTCTCTCACCACGATCATCATGGCGACTAGGACATCTACTCTTCGTACGAACTTCTGACGGGAAGTAATATTCAGCAAACTGTGAGGCCTCTTCGTTGATGCTCTGAGCGATAATAGATCCCTCTACTCTACTCAAATTCTTAACCTTTTTCTTCAGATGGAACATATACCGCTCAAATGGATACATCCAACGGTATTGAACCGGGCCTCCTAGTTCTGCTTCTCGTGGGAGGTGGATCGGAAGATGTTCCATCACATCAAAGAAAGATGGTGGAAATATCTTCTCAAAATTACAAAGGATCACCGGGATATTGGCCTTTAAATTTTGGATTCCCTCAACAGTAAGTGTT
The DNA here is from genome assembly GCA_028015245.1 of Cardamine occulta. Classification (NCBI taxonomy): domain Eukaryota; kingdom Viridiplantae; phylum Streptophyta; class Magnoliopsida; order Brassicales; family Brassicaceae; genus Cardamine; species Cardamine occulta. The sequence goes on along the minus strand of CM051370.1, from coordinate 11,877,692 downwards.
CTTGTGCATAAATCGCGAAAGAAAGCACCTACTCCTGCAATTGCTTGGTGGACATCTTTATGAAGAAGATGAGCAAAAGCGAATGGAAGAAGCCTCTGCATCACAACGTGACAATCATGACTCTTCATTCCAGTAAATTTTCCTTCTCCATAATCGATGCAGTTACGCAGATTAGATGCGTATCCATCAGTGAATTTAACATCATCGTGAATCCAATAAAAAAATTCTGTTTTCTTTGATGCTTCTAACCGGTATAATGGAAATGGACATTGACCATTTGGGAGCACTTCAAGAAAACCTCGATCGCAATATGCTGGCAAGTCTAATCTAGATTTCATATTGTCTTTCGTCTTCCCTTGGACGTTTAAGACAGTGTTCATGATGTTCTCAAAGAAGTTCTTCTCAACGTGCATCACATCAAGATTATGCCGCAATAAATGGTTCTTCCAGTAAGGCAAATCCCAAAATATGCTCTTCTTGTGCCAGCTATGAAATTCACCGACACCATAAATAGGTTCATGTCCATTACCCCCACAATAAGGAGTCGTCTCAGCACCAAAATCTCTCAACTGCTCCAATAAAGTCTCACCGTCTATCTCAGGCGGTGGACCATCAAAAACTTGCCTACCCTTCGTAAACATTGTTCTCGAACGACGATACGGATGATCACTCGGTAAAAATCTCCTATGACAATCAAACCAACAACTTTTTCTACCGTGCTTCAGTTGGAATGCATCAGTGTTGTCTTGGCAATACGGACACGATAATCTCCCATGTGTTGTCCATCCAGATAACATACCATATGCTAGAAAATCGCTTATGGTCCACATAAGCACCGCACGCATCTTAAAGTTTTGCTGGGTTGAAACATCGTACGCTTTCACACCATGCTCCCATAACATTTGTAACTCATAGATCAATGGCTGGCGGAATATATCAAGTGATCTCTTCGGATGCTCTGGGCCGGGAACAAGAATCGAGAGATATAAAAACTCTCTACGCATGCACAGAGATGGAGGCAAATTGTAAGGAGTTACAATTACGGGCTATAACAAATACTTCCTTCCATGCTTCCCAAATGGGTTAAAACCATCTGTACATAACCCGAGGTACACATTCCTTCGCTCATACGCAAAATCTGGATACAATGATTGAAAATGTTTCCAAGCTTCTGCGTCTGAAGGATGTGTAATATCTCCATCTTGACGATGTTCTGCATGCCATCTCATTGGCTCTGCCGTGCGCTGAGAAGTATATAACCTCTTCAACCTCTCTGTTATTGGTAAATACCACATACGTTTATATGGAATTTGAATTCTGCCACTACTTTCCTGATACTGTGGTATACGACAAAATCTACATCTTTTGCGGTTTTCATCTTCTCTCCAATATAGCATACAGTTGTCGATGCATACATCTATTATCTTATACGGTAACCCAAGACCAGATACAAGTTTTTGTACCTCGTAGTATGATCCGGGTAAAAGATTATCTTCTGGCAATAAATCTTTCGCCCAATCTGTTATCGCATCAACGCACTCCTCTGCCAAATTGTAATCTGTCTTAATCGTCATCAATCTACTTGCAGATGATAAAGGCGAATGACCTTTTTTACACCCTTTATATAGTGGCTGCTTTGCAGCATCTAACATATCAAAAAATATTCTTGCTTCTACATTAGGTTCTTCGAACCTATCTCTTTCTTCACCGCTAAACTCGACATGCTCTCTAAATGCATCATTCACCATTTGCACGCTCCCTACACCTACATCTACTTCCGTGCTACCTCCTACACAATCTGAGACAGTTGGTTCACTAGTACTACCATACTCAACATTTGTTTCTCCGTGTAAATACCATATCTTGTAACCCGGCGTAAACCCATTACTATACAAATGATGCCAAACTATCTCTATCGCAACATTACGAGAATTCCTACAAATTGAACATGGACATTTTAACTTACCTGATTTTTGAACACGCGGTTGCTTTCCCGCCACTTCCATGAACTCGTATATGCCTCGTGCATACTCCTCGTTCAAGTTGTTCGTCTCCGGATCCATCAATGGTTCGTCCATCCATGATCGAAAATATCTAGACAATTTTTTCACTTTTTAATACAATTCGTACTAAGTAAACAAGAAATGAGAAAGTGATATGAAATTAAGATTGTTGTGTAATGGGATGGAGGAAGGGAGAAACATATATATAAACTCGTTTCCGTCGGAAATCCGTCGGTTTACAACTGCACTTTCAACGGCTACATTAACGTTCGTATTATCCGACATATTTCCAGAAGCCGTCGGAAATCCGTCGGAATATAACGGCATGGATATCCGTTGGAAATCCGTCGGAATATAAATTTCCGTCGGAAACTTCGTCGGAAAACCGTCGGAATATAACGGCTTCGATTTCCGTCGGAAAATTCGTCGAAAATCCGTCGGAAATTTCCGACGGATTCCCAGAATTTTCAAATCTTGGGAATCCGTCGGAAATTTTCGACGAAATTATTGTCCGTCGGAAATTCTGTCGGTTTTGCGGTAGATTTCTTGTAGTGAAGGACCGGTCAAATGTTTCTATGAAGCATGGGAACACTTTAAGGACTATGAATGTGATTGTCCTCACCATGGCTTTAGTGGAGGTAATCTTCTAAGTACTTTCTATAGAGGTTTACATCCCAAGTTTCAACTCTCACTCGACATGGCCAGCAATGGAGACTTCACTACTAAGATCATTCTAGAAGGATGAACTCTCACTAAAAATCTTGCTGCAAGTAGTAGCATCACTTGCACCGACTTTGATAGAATAATCTGTTCTAGTGATTATGATCCTAAGCAGATCGCCGAGCTTAAGAACATGATGAGCCAACTTCTAAGAAACCAACACCACACAGTCAATGCTTGTGAGACGATTGACAATGGAAACAATGATGCTTTGCAAGAATTTGATGATTCATTCGATCAAAAAGAAGATGTTAACTATGTTGGTACTCGAGGATTCTACCAGAACCGTGGATACAACAACAACTTCAACAACAACTTCTAGCCACGTCTTCCTTTCATCAACAACAAAGTACTGTTCCCTAACGTCCCAACCGGACCAGCCCAGGTGCCTAAACTTCAAGGTAGTTACCTTGAGAAAATGATGCAGGAATTGCTTATTTCTCATCAACAAGCAACAAGGGATATCAACATAAAGGTGCACAATATCTATGGTGAATTGAATGGAAAGTTCGAAAGTCTTTCCACCTTTGTCAAGAAGCTGGAAACTCAAGTCGCTCAAACCGCAAACACTGTCGCTAGACCAATATGTGTACTTCCGGGAAAACCCGAGGAGAACCCTAAAGCATATTGCAATGCTATCTCAACTGTATCAGCCATCACTAGGCATGTGATCGAGCCATTGGTACCTCTCTTTGATTCTCACGAAGACATGGTGCGTATGACACGAACCATGGATGAAGAGGAGCCACAATGCTACCTCTAAGGAGACTACCAAAACTAGAAGATCCTGGACGTTTTTTCTGCTACTGCTCCATAACAGGCATCAAATTCTCTAACTCTCTTTGTGATTCTGGTCCTACTGTTAATTTTATGTCGAGAAATGTTGCTGAAATACTTGGACTTAGAGACATGTCTCCATCCAATTTAAGTCTTATTTTTGGAGACTCATCACAGAAAATCCCTGATGGATTAGTTCGCAACCTGAAACTAGTTGTGGAAGACTGCATAGTCCCTACAGATTTTCACATCCTCGAGATGGATGAAAGAACCGAGAGACCTTTGATTTTGGGAAAACCGTTCCTTGCCACAGTTAGTGCTATCATCGACCAAAACAACAAGAGGACAACATTTGCCAACATCAACAAGAAGGTTTACTATCCAACACTTTCCACTACCAAACCTCAAATCCCACCATTTGATGAAGAATCAATGGATCTCGATATCGACATAATTGAATTGGGAAGCAAAAGTTTCAACAAGAAAACTCGAAAGCTACCATCCAAGCCACCTGAGCAGCCCCAGATCTCGAA
>CM051370.1:11698559-11873559 GCA_028015245.1 Cardamine occulta | reverse complement strand
GATAAAGATCATAATTCCTCCTGAGCTTAGCAAGGAAAGCAAAGAACAAATCCAAGAGATGATAAGGCACATCAAAGAAGTCCTCCTCAAAGGACAACATGTGATAGAAGTTGGAGCTAACTATCAAGATTTAAAGGAAGGTGAAGGAACAACAATTCCTGAGGCTACACCTTCTCAAGCCTAACCGGCTCCTAAAGTCAAGCCAAAGACTTTAAACAAGCGCGCTTAGTGGGAGGCAACCCACTTGTATGTTTTTTTTTCCATTAATTAGTTTTTCATAGAAACAAAAAAAGAAAATAGAAAACAAGAAAACAAAAAACAAGAAAAAGAGAAGAAACTGAGTTGGAGATGACCTAGGTCACTGGGGCCAGTGACCGAGGTCCCAAGAAGAGCCAGCCCCGGTCACAAGGCTAGTGACTGAGGTTTTTTGGGAAAGATCCGGAAAATTTTCATCATGTGGCAAAAGGAACCACAAGGCCGGTCAAACCCACTTGACTGATGTATGCAGAAGGAAACAGATTGATCATACCATTGTGATCGATGCTGAAAGTCCCCACCAAGCAAGACTCCAGTCACAGGAGCCGTGACCAAGGTGCACAGAAGGCCAGACCCCGGTCACGAGGCGAGTGACCGAGGTTTTGAAGAATTTTTGAATTTTTTTGATGTGAAGAATCTTTTATCTTATGGAGAATTCCAGGGCAAACTACACAACTTAATGGAGCCTTGCACACTTCCCCAACGTCATCCATGACTCCAAAACTAGTCAAGGCCGAGTTCGACCGTACTAAGCCGCGATCGAGTCATTCGTGTTTTGTTGACAAAATCTGAACAACCCGATCAAATGATCTATGATTGAAAATCTACCATATAAAGGAGCATTTTAGAAGTAATGATCGAGGCACTTTTGGAAAATGAAGTCTGAATTGGAGTATTCTCAATCTTTGAGTGTCAAGACCGATTCGGACCGTGAAATTCACAAAGGAGTGAAAAAAATGAAATCTACTCGATCAAAGGAGCCATATTCTTATATTCATCGAGAAGTTGGGTATTTTGAAGATTATGATCAAAGAAATTTTGGAAAATGAAGCTCAGATTCAAAGATGGCACATTCCTACGTCATGATCATAGCCGTCACCGTTCAACGGCTACGAAATTCACAAAGGTACGAAAATTTTTAGAATTTACTCGATCAAATGATCTACGATCAGATATTCAACCACAAATTGAGTATTTTGGGAGTGATGATCAAAGAAAATATGGAAAAAATGATCGAAATCAAAAGATTGTCTACACTCAACATCGCGGACCATACCGCAGACCGCGTCTTGTCATACTACGACCGTGAAGCTCGCCAAAACGTGGCACGATTGGAATTGGCTCGATCAAGTGATCTGAGATTGAATGTCTAATGATATGAGGACATTTAGAAGACATTTATCGAAAGAGAAATAGCCATGAATGGGCTAGATATCGAGATTTTTAACGGAAACCTACATGGGAACCGTATCCGGACCGTGACGTCAAACGAGACCACAGAACCAACCGATCTCTCAAACTACCAGGTAAGTGTTTGTCTTAAGCTTTATTGACAAAATAAACTACCATGTTACTGCACCAGGTTAAGAAAACAAGTATAAGAGACACAACATGGCCAAGCAAAGAAGATTCAAAAAGAAGGGCCAAACCACAGTCACAAGCCTCGTGAACGAGGTCATGAAGAGGGCCAGCCCCGGTCACGAGCTGAGTGACCGAGATTTTTCCTGCGGCTTCCATTTGTTCAAATTTTTGATTCCGGGCCATCTCAAAAGTTTCCCGACCCGTTGACACAAGCCGTGAACAATGGAATTTATTATCTCCACCGAATGTGCCCCACATTAATGCCAAACCAGACCGACCACGGGAACTCACTGTAAGTTTTTTGAAAAAAAATATCAACATGGACCCCACAGAGGTACCAAAACAATGGATTTCTCATTTTGCAGTTACAGAGGAGAACTTGAGATCCCGGACAACCTGATTCGTCCACCACCGAGAACCAGAACCTCCTAAGAAGTCGAGGTTCACTTGTTCTATCTTTACCTTTACGCTTTTATTTTATTTTTCCCGTCTTTTCTAGATTTTTTCACATTGGGGACAGTGTGATTTAAGTCTTGGGGAGGGGGGTATTTATCCGTTACTCACATCATTTTATTTCTTTTGAGTCATTTTAATATCTTTTTATCGAGTCGTTTATTTTATTGAGTCAAAACTTTGTAGGAAATGATGACACAATGATATGATGATTTCGACCTGTTATATGTTCTGATTTATTCCCTAAGGACAAATTTTGCAGGATTCGCTTAAGAACAGACAATATCTAGAACCTCACCGCATGACCTTCTCCTCTGAACTTTCATCTTACGGAGACTCTGTTGGATCTGACGTTAACTCCATTTTATTTGAACCATAATACTGATTTTAATTCTTTCTCATTAGAAGTATTAGATTAGGGAAACGAGTAGCACATTCAGGACTTCTTATCCTTTTTATCACTCTCTGCTGATCCTGAGTGGCCACTCATTTTTAGTGGTTTCCACCCTTAAACCATAACATTTTTTCAGGCATAACATCATTCTCTTTTTCCTTCTCATTTGGTAGATATGTCGTAGAAACGTGAGAAAAAAATTTCCGACACAATTTTCCAGCCACTTGGAGATGGAGGCTTTGGAATTAAAAAGAGATGGAAACGATTTGGTCTATATATTATTTTTACCCTGGAATTCGATATAAAAGGTACACATTTCGTGCTTATAAGACTTGTGTAAATACGTACCGTTTCTCCTTTCAAAACAAAAAAAAAGAGAAACGGATGTAATTGAAGTGAACCGAAGGATTTTGTGAGTAAACCCGTGCATCTTTTGGATCTCATGGATATTCATCCAAAAGAAAAGAAAGAAAGAGAGAAAAAGAAAAGAGAAACAAAAGAAAAAGAAAGACGAAAGAAAAGGAAACGGTTACGAAAATAAAATCTCATAGCATAGGTACTCTTGAGGAAGAAAGATCACAAAAGAAAGGAAGATATTGAGTTGTTTGAAGAAAACCCCACAGAAAAATCTAAGTCTGGGGGAACCAAAGGAAGAAAAGAAGAAAAGGAGTGAGGTGTTATACGAAGTAGTGGTTGGAAACTGTGAACATCAATGGATTCATAATCTCTTGCGGGTTTGCGACATACGATGCGCTCTCGAGACATCGGTAAGCCCTAAACACTTTAATTCCACCACATAAACACCAAAAAGCCCTTTCATACCAAGCGACGTCCACCCTGAATGATACCCTCTGATGAGAAAGCTCACGCAACTCTTATTAAATGTAGGGAGTTAACTGAGGTGAATTCTAAGTTCTTTTGTAGGTTTTAGATGGACGAACCAGAGTTGAGAATGTTGTGAGTCTATGGTGAGAATATTCTGATGTAAATCCCTGTACTAATGCATCTATAGATTATATATTTTGACATGGTCTATGATCATAGAAGAGTTTCCGCGATTTTTCAAACCTCTCCACAGGTTTAGCTTTCTTGTTTGCTTGAGGACAAGCAAAGTCTAAGTCTGGGGGGAGTTGATAACATCATATTTTCTCCCATTATTTATATGTTTTTATTACGAATTCAATGGAGAAACAAGTGATTATGGATACTTCAAGGTCATTTTCCACCATTTCCACTTCCTGGAGACTTTTAGAAGTTTTGGAGCGAAAAGGACACAAAGTCAAGCAAAACCCGTTTTGAAGCAGTTTCAGAGCATCAGAACTTTGGCATTCGTTGAAGACCTTCCCGTGGAGCACATTCAGAGATCTTTCTATTCCTCGAAAGCTAGAAGAGTCAAGATTCACCTGGGATAAGAATCAAAGCAATCCGTTCAGCCGTTTGGAAGTTATGACCCGGAGATTGAAGCCATGTCAACCTCAGTCACAAGGAAAGTGACCGAGGTCCAGCCTCCTACGAACCCCGGTCACTCCACCCATGACCGAGGCCAGCTAACCTGATGGTTCCAGCTGCCTACTTGCCCAAAACCCCGAGTTTTGCTTTAGAAACCCTAAGACTGTTTTTCTACACCCCAAGTCCTATAAATACTCACTTAACCTAATATTTTGGGTGTGACTTCCGTGCCTTCAAGGAGATTTGGGTTGATCCACCTCCACAGCCCTAAGATGTCTCTTCATCACCTTTAAACCCTAGAAGTCACCCCTTGAAGATTCATCCTTGTTCTTCATTGTTTCTCATCTCTTTCATACTTTTATTTGCTTTTGGGAAGACAAGCTTTCTTCTGTGACATCTAGAGAAGTTTCCTTTGAACCCCCTTTGATATATTGAATTAGTTTATGATGTTATCTATGATGTATTTTTGTTTCTTTGCATCATGAGCGAGTAGATCTCTTTGTTGGGTTTTATGGGGTGATTCAAGGGGAATTCATTGTTAGATTCATATAGGTCGTTATATCTGATTTTCGGCAATTCATTAGGTATCTCTTGGGATATCTTTATCTTAATGCATGTTACTTTACTGGATCACCAAGCATTGAACTTAGAGATTAGGAGCGTTAACCGTGTAAACCTAGATCTCGGACATATTGTTACCGAATCCTCGTGCCATTGTCTGTGAAAGTTGAGTCGTGGAGCTTTGTGAATGTATTGAACTCATTAATAATGCTTTGAAGTGTGCATCGTTGGTTGTCTGAGTTGAGTAACGGAGCACATGGATGTTAGACGATTATTTCTACGATTATAGGATAGTTGTTCATTCGTGTTCGTAGTTGGGAACTTAGATCTAAAACATTAGTTACTTGCATATGATCTTTCATTATAATTGTTTAGAACCATGGAAACTCTGAGATGATTCCCCAAGCGCTTAACTTTCTCTTACTTTTTACAACCGATTTATTTACTTTCTTACTTAGTTCATTGAATCATTCATTCAAGAACCAAAAACAAACCCCCTTTCATTTATTTGTCTTAGTTTGTTTTCTTTCATTGAATTCAATCTGCATAGCTATTACTCTCTGTGGGATCGATAACCTTTAAGTATTACAGCTGATTTACTGTGCACTTGTAGTTTGAAGAAGTTATGTCGTATTAAAGGAAAACTTACACAGCACATCACCAACATCACTCATCGCGTTCACAAGAAAAATGTCAATGTCTCTTGCCTTCTTCTCAAAATACAAAAGCTCTTTTGCTTGGTTCATTGAGGATACGCCAGGAATTGATCCAACAGTTATCTCCCACGATTTGCATGTTGATCAGAGCTTCAAGCCCATCAAGCAAAAGAGAAGGAAGCTCTGGCCTGACCGGGCAAAAACTGTTAATGACGAAGTGGGTAGACTTCTTAAAGCATGCTCTATTCGTGAAGTTAAGTATCCATATTGGCTTGCCAATCTCGTGGTAGTTAAAAAGAAGAATGGAAAGTAGAGGATTTGTGTTGATTTTACGGATATTAACAAAACTTGCCCAAAGGATAGGTTTCCATTACCACACATTGACTGCTTGGTTAAATCGACTGCAGAACATGAACTCTTGAGTTTTATGGATGTTTTTTTCAGGTATAACTAAATCCGAATGAATCCGGATGATCAAGAAAAAACTTTGTTCATTAGAGACAAAGGAATTTATTGCTATATAATAATGCCCTTTGGATGAAAGAACGCATGAGCAACTTATCAGCGCATTGTCAACAAGATGTTTGACGAATAAATTGGGAAAACCATGGAAGTCTATATTGATGACATTTTGGTTAAATCCCTCAAAAAGCCGAACACATTCAGCACCTCGATCAGTGTTTCAAAATATTGAACGAGTACAATATGAAGCTTATATAGTAACACAGCGAGGAATAAAAGCAAACCCGAATCAAACCAATGCATTTCTCACAATGCCTTCGCCAAAGAACTTCAAGGAAGTACAACGTTTGACTGGAAGGATTGCAGCCCTTAACAGGTTCATCTCCCGGTCAACCGACAAGTGCCTTCCTTTTTATCAGCTATTAAAAGGAAACATGCAGTTCACTTGGACTGATGAATGTAAAGAAGCTTTTAAGCAACTTAAAGCGTACCTTACTACTCCCTCGATTCTTTCTAAGCCAGACACTGGTGCAAAGTACATTTTAGTATCCACCCATGCTGTAAGTTGTGTAATTATACGTGAAGATCGAGGAGAGCAGTGCCCTATTTACTAAGTAAAAGCTTGACAAGCCCCGAAACTCATTATACAATGATGGAAAAATTAGCGCTTATTGTGGTAGTATCTGCTCGAAAGTTGAGACCTTATTTTCAGTCTCATTTTATTGAGGTCCTTATTTCGACTCCTTTACGAACAATTCTGCATGGTCTCTGCCAATCAGGACATTTGGCAAAATTGGTGGTGGAACTCAGCAAGTATGATATCGAGTATAAGAGTCGGGTCAGTGCAAAAGCTCATGTTTTGGCTGATTTCCTTACCGAACTTCCAACCAGCGAAGAAATTTCAGGCGATAAGAATAAAACATGGAAAATTTTTGTGGATGGGTCTTCCTCAAGTCCTCAAGGCATTGATGTGGAGTTGGAATCAGGCTCGAAACACAAACATCACAAATCATTGAGCAATCATTTCGAATTTTGTTCCCTGCTTCTAACAATGAAGCTGAGTATGAAGCACTTATTGTTGGACTTCACCTCGCAAAAGGAATTGGAGCACAAGAGTTGGTCGCATACTGCGATTCTCAGCTAGTGGTAAACATTTTTAAAGGTGATTATGAAGCCAAGGATGCTATGATGGAAGCGTATCTCAAAATGCTTTCCATCTTAGCTCAAAAATTCAAAAACAATTGACTTGGTACGAATCCCCAGAAGCGAAAATAGTTCAGCAGATGCCTTAGCCTCTTTGGCTTCAACTTCTAATTCTTCTCTTAGAAGGGTTATTCCAGTGGAATGTATCGCTACGAGAAGTATTTCATTTCCGGACGAGACAATGGTCATAACCAGGTCTCATGTACAATCAAATAGAGACAAAAGATCCTTAGTCATAACTTCTTCTGGAAGCAAACGATGTTCTAAAAAGAAGCGAAAGCGCAAAGTTCAAAGTCGTGAAGCGAGTCCAGATATACTGACTATAGAAGACAAATAAGAGACTCCGGTGATAACAGGTTCACTTCTAATTTCACCAAAACCACAATCGGAAAATCCTCAAGAGGAAAGCATCCAAGAGATGCAAGCTGTCGAGGATAATGTACTTGAGCCCAAGGTTACCAATGACTTCAAGGATCCAGGATCCATTCAGAATAAAGAATCCAAATGTGATGCTGCTACGGTCACTGATTTTCGTAATCCTGATACAGAAGCAGTTGAAGACTTTTCCGCTAATGATTAGGGGGCTGACTGGAGGGTACCTATCAAAAAGTATATTCAAAATGGAGAGTTGCCTACCGATAGGAGGAAAGCTCGGAAACTCAGAACTATCAGCGCAAAATACTGCATGATTGACAATTCACTATTTAAACAAGGCATTAGCGATCCTTATTTACTTTGCATTCATGGTGAAGGGATCGAAATCGTAATGAGTGAAGTTCATCAAGGTCTTTGTGGAAATCGTTATTCAGGACGAGCGATGGCATTCAAGATTAAACAACTTAGGTATTTTTGGCCAACAATAATTGCTGATTATGCACAATACACACAGCGATATGCAAAGTGCCAGCATCATGCTCCGCTGATTCATCAACCTTCAGAGTTACTTTCATCGATAACAATTTCATATCCATTTATGCGGTGGTCTATGGATATTATCGGACCTAAGCTTAGATCAACTCGAGGGGTGCAACATCGCCTTGTTTTAATATACTATTTTTCTAAGTGCATTGTACCAGATGCATATTCGTCCATAAGGTATTCAGTTGTGAAGACATTGTTATGGAAAAACATTATCTGTCGATATGGTGTATATTGACAATGGATCCGAGTTCATTTCCAAAGATTTTGAAGATTTTGTATCTTCATGGGGAATTAAAATGGGTTACTCAACCCCTAGATATCCACAAGGTAATGGTCAGGCTAAAGCAGCAAACAAGACTGTTCTGAGCAATCTCAAGAAATGACTCGGATCTTACAAAGGAGGATAGTATGAAGAGCTTTAACCTGTTCTATCGGCGTACCACACAACATCTCGCAGAGCAAGCAGAGAAACTCTTTTCTCTCTTGTTTATTTAATGGAAGCCATAGTTCCAGCAAAGTTGAACATCCCAGGACTCATGCGAGTCAAACTTCCTTTAGACGAGCGAAGAGATCAAGCATTAATTTGACTCCAAAATTACCAACAGGCAAATTCACGATATTATAATTCAAGAATCAAGAATCGTCCTTTACAAGTAGGTGATCTTGTGCTTCGAAGAGTATTTGAAAATACAAAGAAAGAGGTGCTGGAAAACTTGAAGTTAATTGGGAAGAACCTTATCAGGTAACAGAGATAGTTTGAAATGGTGTCTACCGATTGGCTAACAGTGAAGGCAAACCCGTTCGATGTCGTTGGAATATTCTCAACCTCAAGAAGTTTTATGTTTAAAATTCTTATTATGTAAAATGAACTATGATTTGGCAGCCTATTCTTTCGGGCACAACTACCAAATAAATTAATATAATTCTTATTAATTATTTGAAATAACAATAACCTTGAACTACAATCGAGGATAAGCATTACAATCGCATGAGATCTTGCAAACCAAGGCCCTAGTCTTTGTTGGAAAATATTTCAGCTCTTTGACCCGTGAGGTCCACAATGCTTCGAATACTTTGAGGGATATGATGGCCATACTCCTAAAATCCTAGATTAATCCAATCAGAAGAATGTGCTTCGAGCACACACAGGCCTCGAGAAAGATGAAGAATCTGTTTCTCCGTTTCACGGGTTTGTGCTTTAAGCTAGTCCCTTTCTCTAGTTAATTCTTTATATCTGGCAACCAGCTGAAAAATAAACAATAAGACACATTTTCAATGAATGTCTTCTTAAAAGAAAAAGGGCTTTTACCTTTTCGACAAATCTTATCGCAATTGTAACGCCCCTGTTCCAAAATTTAATTATTTCGGGTTTTGACAAATTAATTATCCAGAAATTAATCCAAGGAGAGAGATTAATAGTGGTGGATTAATTAATTTGGGTTAAATTGAGACAGATTTAAGTCAAAACGAAAGTTCGGGCTTGATTCGTAAAGAAGGTGAAAGTTGAGGGAGTTAAACTATAATTCCCAAAACTTGAGATATTTATCTTGTGGCTTCTTCTTTTTCCTCTTGTGTCGCCACTTTCTAAGAGAGGGAGCGAGCTTGTGAGCTAAGGAGAAGAAGAGAAAGAAGAGGTTTGAGCTTGGATCATTGGTGTTGAGGAGGGGAATTGGAAGTTTAAGCTTAGTTGAAGCTTGGATTGAGCTTGGAAAAGAGAGAAGGTTGGTTGGTAGAGGATAGGGGATTAAAGAGGAGTTCATCTTGAGCTTGGGGTGTTCTTGAAGCCTAGATCCTTCCTTTATCAACGTGAGTGCGTGACCATAGGTTATGTGAGCATTGTGTGTGTTGTTGTGTGATTTGTATGGTTGAGTTGGATTCTTGGGGAATCCATGTGTTTTATTGCTTGATTACCGAGTCCTTAAGGTTGGGGTTATTGCCTTTGTGTTAGGGGTTTCAAGTTGTGAAGTTGTGGGGGTTGGTTGCCATAGTGTGGCAAGAGACTTCAGTTTTTGGCCTTGGGCGTATAGAGTGGATCGATCGATCTAGAGAAGATCGATCGATCCAAAGGAGATCGATCGATCCAGTCTATGGTGCTCTTTTGCGAAAGAGTTTTGGATCGATCGATCCATAGGAGGTCGATCAATCCGGTCTGTGTTCCTTTTTACGGATGATGTTTGGATCGATCGATCCATAGGAGATCGATTGATCGGTGTGGTCTGGTGTTAATCCGGAGGTGTTGAATCGAACGATCCAGGGTGGGATTGATCGATCCCTTGTTATGTGACTTGTGTTTTTCTTTGTGGTTGTGAATTGTTTGCATTGTATGTTGCTTGGATGCTTTCTTATAACCAATTGATGGGAGGATCATCTCACTCAGCGTTTGGTTTACCAAATGTTGATGCATCACTTTTGTCGATGCATGTAAAGATAAGGCGTGATCGTGGAATCGAAGGCGATGAGGGAAGGATGATTAGGAATCATAGTTTTGCTGTTTTGTCGTTTTCCGCTTGTTGTTAGAACTAATAGTTTATGGTTAAGTGTGAGTCTTACCTTGGGTTTGTAAGTGTATTTGCAGAGTTGTATTATGAATGTTTAACTTTTATAGAATGTTAAATATTAATAAATAAAAAAATCAAGTGCGGTCGTTTCAGCAATTTTCCTTTCAGATAAAGGAAGTTGTTCAATAAAAAAATTGGTCAACACAAATAACACTACTAATGAAGGAAAATTAAGAGTAGAAATTAAATATGATATAGCAAAATCGGAAAAAAATATGAAATTGACATCTATTAGTGTTTTCAAACATTAATATTTCTTATAATATTAATAAATCAGTTTCTTATAATATTTTAATGAACAAACATTGTGTATTTTAATCAATAGTTTATTAATAAGTTCATGATCACCACAAACATATGAATATCTCAACCCAAATGCATCAACAAGATTAGATTGGTCACATTACATAATAAATTGTCTTTATTGTAGAAGAGAATTTTTTTTATATTAATATCAATTTTAGAGTAATAATAATACTATTGTTTTAAAAAAATATTAATTCTTATGGAAACAATTATGAAAACTCAAATATAATGTGATTTGAAATACCAAAATTAGTGACAAATGTGTTATACCATTTAGATATTTATGGAGAAATATTATTAATAAAAGAGTTGATTAAAAAAATAGAATAATAAAAAAATTAAAAATATGAAAAATAAAACAATAAACAGCATTAAAATATTATATATATACATATATATACACATCTAGATATAATAATAAATTAACAAATATATAATATACCCACGTAATGCATGGGACTTACCTTAGTTTTTACTATTTAATGCCGTCAATGAAAATTCATAAAATAAGACTCTGGTTAGTGGTTAGTAATGAACTAATTAATGATGATATGTTGAAATTCGTAAAAGCAGATTATCGGAGTAATGATTTAAAAATTAATAGAAACCACATTCGGAGTAGTAATGATGTTAAAAATTCATTAAAATAGACAAGAAGTAGTCGTAACTTTTTTTTATTTTTTTGTCACTCAAATTCATTCCAAGATTAATCGATTACAAAAATAGAAATACTATCGAAACTAAAACACCAGAAGGATACACAAACTGATGAAAGTTTGATAGTATGTTAACAAAGATATTGGAGAAATAGTATAAAGCCAGGTTCTAAAACGCGGCCGCCGAGGCCGATTAAACGGCGGATAAGCGTTCGGCGGCCTTCCACCGCCACAATTGGTGTTAATTGGAAAAGAAATCGGAAGCAAAAAAATTAACTCGTTTTTTTTTTATGTTTTAGTATTTATAAAGGATGATAGACAAAGTATCTATTGATTTACGATGAAAACAATAAGAAATGCAAAAAAAACAACGATTTATGTAAAAAAAATCAATGGCGGCGGATTAGGGTTTGCCCAGGTCTGCAACTAGAAGGAAGAAGAAAATATGGAAATGACTTTTTTATCCATCATTAAAGATAAACCAATAAAAATATCAAAAATTACTACTGATAGCATAGCGAGATTTTTGCCAACTGAGATAATAAGTATAATGCAATATGTCCCGAAACATTAATATATATAACTGTATGTACATAAATGTCCTAAAATTAATCCCTGATTAATCTCTATTTAATTCTCAAATTTTCATTAATTATTAGGTTTATCCGAGACTGTCTGACTAGCGAATTTTTTAACATGGGTATAAAGTCGAACTTCGAGGCTTGTTCTTTAAATGTCGTAACTTTAAAAGTCATCTATAGTAATATCCTAATCTCCATATTTTAATCCAATACGTCAGAAGTTCAGTGGAATCTCGAGCTTCGAGGTTTGTTCTTTGGATGCAGCGCTACATACAAAAAGAAAATAGAAAGAAAAAAAAAAGTTCAGCCTACACAAATTATTGTTCAATTATATGACAAATGCACGTACTCATATGTCTATTAGTAGTGTATGTACACTGCGTTGTATATAAATAAAAATATTACAACTAATCGAATTATTATCATAAATAGAAGTTATCCTCTCATGCATTGTAGAATTCAACAAATGTTGTAGTTACAGGTGGCCACATGCTAATATATTCGTAATTTTAATCCAAACATAATGATGCCACACTTACTATATCTCCGTGAAGCGTCAAACTTGTTGTTCATGAATGTTTGCTAACCATTATTTTAATGAGAAAAGGTCCATCATGGCTTATGATTTAGAAACCTTCCCGTTGTTTATTTTTGTTGGTTCCTTCTAATAAATACAGTAATACTGATACTAATCCCGGGTATTAAGTATTAAGAACAGTATACATATGCTTCTACACTTCTAGAATTAACCAATCAGTACCTAAAATCCCACATAAAATGTTGAGAGAATAAGCAACATGAAAATGAGGTAGGCGGAAGCGAAACATGTAGAAATATGAAAAAGTATTTTTAGTAAGTGTTGGAAACGTGAACATATATAAATATATATATTTCCAAATAAAAAAATAATTTTTCATGGCGTTTTCGAAACCGAAACAAATGTTTCCATCACGTTTTCTAATGACGGTTTTTAGAAAACATGTTTTCACCGCGTTTTTATCGTGTTTCTAAGAGTTTCTATTTCTAAAACGTTTATGAAACATAAAACGGAATTCAGAAAAAGTTTATATGCTACATAGTTGAGAGGTTGATTGGTTATCTTCTCTTATAACCATCCACAAATGAATGTTTGCAAATTATCGTTTTTAATATGATTTGCTTTGTTAAAATAATATAAATATGAAATTATTATTAATATATAATTTATTAAAAAAAAAAAGAAAAATGAATTATTTACCAATGTTTTTGTGAAAATAGCATCACTCAAATCAGCACACAGTTGTAGAAATACAGTGGACGTTAGCATCGGATGGTTGGCCGCACTAGATTATTGAACTGAATTAAAATTTGAGGATTCAGTTAATTAGTGAGTTAAAAAATGAAACAATCATTAACATTTTAAAATAGGTTTGGTTTAACAAATTAAACAATTAACTGAATTTCTAATTTTAATCTAATTTTAACTGGATTAAACTGATTTTATGCTATTTTTTTTAAATCGATACCTTAACCAAATCAAACCGATTTTTGTAGAAATTTTAATTCAATATCCAAACCAATTTCCGTCACTTTCAGTAATCTTCACCTTTAAACTGAAATATCCGATAATCGAACTATTCAAAGTCCAAACCGATTTGAACTGATCCGTTCAAAATCCCAGACCGAGACTGCTTTGCAAATTGTTGCAAATACACAGTATTGAGTAAAGATAAGAATCATAATTAGAATTTAGAATAAATGAAAAAATGAAAAAAATGAAGTTCACATATATGATCGATTGACGTGACATAAATAAGGTGTAATTATTCTTTATCATCATAATAATTTCGCATCATTGCTTTTGCAATTATAAAATGAAAAGAAGAGCCAAATTAATACATAAATACTTTTTAACGTTTTTTAAAAAACATTAATGTAGTTCCACATCATTATAGATCCGATTAGTAAAAATATTTAGGTTCACTCTTAGGGGTGAATTCTTATATTTAGCCATTCTAAATTTAACTAATAAGATGTGCCAATTAAAATTATATTTAAGAGAAATAAATATTAAATTAAATTTAAACAAATAAAATTAATTAATTAAAATAATTAAATCTTCTATTCCTCTCTGTTTCTTTCCCAATCCCCTCTTTAAACACTCTTCCTTCTTTTTTCCAAAACTTCCCGCTTTCTTCTCCTTCACTTCTGAATAAAAGTTCTTCATCGAGAAACCATCTTTGCCCTTTTGTCAGCCAACGACCACGATGATGAGAAGCCTTGGGAGGAGTGCGGTGTCGTTGGAATCTAGCGTGATTCTGAAGCTTCACGTCTCTGTTACTTAGCTCTCCACGCGCTTCAGCATTGAGGTCAAGAAGGTGCATGTATTGTAACCATTAGTAAAGACAAAGTTCTTCAGACAATAACATGTGTTGGTTTGGTCTCTGAGGTTTTCATCGAGTCCAAACTCGACCAATTACCAGGACACATCGCCATTGGTCATGTCAGATACTCCACGGCTGGTTTTTCAATGCTCAAGAACGTTCAGCCCTTTGTTGTTGGGTATCGATTTGGCTCTATTGGTGTTTCTCACAATGCGAATTTAGTCAATTACACGTGTTGGGCTTTTGCAAGTCCAAATCCACTCCATATTAGTATGAAATTATCTGCTTTGGGCCTAAGTGACAAAGCCCGTACGGATTTATTTTTTGGCTCATTCCCAAAAAGTCTCATACTAATTGGTGATTGACTTGACTTGTATATATTAGAATATTATTCTTTAATCTTCTGATGTGGGACATTGGTTTTTCTCTTAACAATCTTTCCCTCAAACTAAGGACAATGAACCGTAGTCTCCCCTCTAGCGAAACTTTGGCACCCAGGCACCGGTACCCTTTAGTCGTAAGATCATATTGAGGCACTCTTTTCATCGTGTCACGTTGAAGGTTTCTCCACACCGAGCATGCAACCCACACCTACTTCTCTAGATCCAATGTTTTCAATCTGGCTCTGATACCAATTGTTGGGATTCTACAAACCCAAGTCAACTGCCCGCAAGAATTTGTTTTTGGGTTCTTTTCCAAAAGGTCTCATACTAATTGGTGATTGACTTGACTTATACATTAGACATATATTTTCTAATCTTCCGATGTGAGACATTGGTTTATGTTTTTATTAGGCAGATTTTCTTGTGTCTCCACATGATTTTTATCGTCAAGTATATATTCCTTATATGCATTAAGCCGTCCCACTATGTCCTCGAAATCAGTCTTGTTTAGATCTAGGACTTGCTCAAGTGATGCTATGATTTGTATATACTTGTTTCGTGGCAAGCTATTCAGAAATTTCTTCACTAGCTTTAATTCTTCAACTGTTTGACCTAGAGCTGCAGATTTTGACGCTAGTTCCGATAACTTCCCCGCGAAGGTATCGATTGTGTCCGAGTTTTTCATCTTCGATCGTTCAAATTCGGACATTAGGGTTTGGAGTCTAGCTTCTTTGACTCTGTCTTCTCCAAGATGTCTTGATTTGATTGCATCCCATATACCTTTTGAAGAGTCTTGTTCGCCTACTTGCACGATAAGAGTCTCCGAGATGGATTGAAACAACAATCATATTGCGATATCATTATTGTTGGATTCAGTTGAACCGGGTTCAATTGTTTATCATACCTTATGAATTCGCAATAACACTTTCATCCTCATGTACCAATATTTTCTAATAATGTAGAGACTTCTAACCGATATTTACCATATTCTAGAGTTAAAGAGCAACATAGTAAGCTTAAGACAAGCTACCAAGCATGGTTGTGATGTTAGAATGAGGCATGATTATCTAACACTACATGATCCTAGCGGAAGACTCTTGATAAAAGTAATCAGATTTCCTAATATGCTTTACCAGATCAATCTTAAAGTTGGAAAAACAAAATTCCTAGCAAGAATCAAGTTTAAGAAGATGAGAAGTTTGATTGGAGTTCAAGACCTCTCGAGGACTAACTTGAAGCTTAAGGAGGTGAATGTTGGATAAGCTTCATGGACTACCTTAGGCCCAAGACAACTCTAACAAGGCGGTTAGGTTAAGATAGGCTTAAGATGTCTCTAATAGAATTGGAAGTTTTTTTTATTTCTAATTCTAATTTCTAATACAAATAGGAATAGCAAAAGAGGTGCTATTATCTATATAAATATCAAAGTCGAGTTGTGACTTTGATATATCGAACATTAAGAACTTTTTATTGTTTAGTTTTGAGAGAGTTTCTAAACATTAATAATGAGAGTTATTCTTTATCAAAAGGTAAGAGTGTTTTAGATACTTTTACACAAAATTGAGAGCTGATTTAGAGGAGAATTATTTGATTTTCAATACTAGCTCTGATACTGAAGTTGTTGCGATTTCTAAAGCTAAACCCTTTTTCATGAGGGTTGTTGATGCTTGCGAGAAGCTTCAAGGTGTGTATTCTATGGTGTTTGTTACTGAGAATAAGCTTGTTGCTGTTCATGACCCACATGGGATTAGGCCTCCTAGTTATGGGTAGGAGAAGTAATGGAGATGTTGTGTTTGCTTCTAAGACTTGTGCTCTTGATTTGATTAAAGCTACTTACGAGAGAGATGTTCATCCTGATTAGATTTTAGTTGTGGATAAAGACGGTGTAAATATCAGTGTTTGATGCCTCATCCTGAGCCTAAGCAATGTATTTTCAAACATATTTACGTTTATCCAATTCAATTGTGTTAAAATCTCACCTTTTTTAGTTTGTTTTATTTGTTTAAATTTAATTTTAATTTATTATTTATTTCTTTTAAATATAATCTTAGTTGGTAAAATTTTATTGGTTAAATTTAGAAAGGGTGAATATAAGGGTTCACCCCTAAGAGTTAGAAAGATAAGGAAAAGACTATTCAATTGAGACAAGCTTTTTTAAAGCAATTGATATTTGATAATAAAAACAGTTCAAATAAATTAAATACAACTATTTAAAATAATAGGAAATATTTTTTATTTTTAAAAATTAAACATTCTATATAGTAAACAAGCGCATTTACACTAGATAATTTTTCTGCTCAATTACTCAAATATACCCAATCAGACTTTTAGAGTATGATTGGATACTTTTAGCGTAAGTGGACAAAAATATGGGTCTCACCATATTGGAGTAAAACTTGTTTTTGTTATCAAATACATTTTTTTTACCAGCCTATAAAATTACTCCACTCATAAATGACTGGCAAAATTACTCCACTTTTTAGTGGATCCATATGTTTCTCAGAGCACAAAATTACTCTAATTTGACTTTCCAATCACAGCCTTGGGGTTTGATTGGATAATTTTAGCCAATGTTCTAAAAGTCGGTCTCGGCGGCTGTTTAGGCGGCGAGGAGGCGCTGGGCAGAGGTTAGCCGAGGTGATTTGATCAAAATCGGTTAAAAATGAAAAATACTTTAACCTTAACTTTTTGGTTAGAAATCGATATACTAATGATGGACTTATGTCTTTTTTTCAAGATATGTGAGAAAGTGACAGAACAAGGGAAAGAATACGAAAAATCTGGAAAAAAAAAGTTGCAGATAAAATGGTGTCCATTAGGGCTTTTTTGGAAAGAATAAAATATTATGTAATTACAGTTTTACCCTTCTCATTTAAGTTAAAAATATAACATGTCTCTTTAAAAGACTCAAACCTTGGTCGGACGGTTAAGTTACATGCTTTAGACCACTAGGCCAAGTTAGATTTTAATGTTATTGGTGATTATAAGAATTCTTAACCTACATATTTATAAAATCATAGAATTTCTTTATAACGCTCAGTACCGCCTAGTTTCCGATTAATCTCTGCCTACACTGTGTAGGCGCTAGACGCTAGTTCACCAGCCAGTTAGCGCTTAGTGCTTATTAGAACATTGATTTTAGCTCAAGTGGACAGAAATATGGTTCTATCATATTAGAGTAAAACTTATTTTTGTTATCAAATGAATTTTTTTTCCAGTGTATAAAATTACTCCACTCATAGCTGATTGGCAAAATTACTACACTTTTTAATGGGTCTATATGTTTTTCAGCGCACAAAATTAGTCTAACTTGACTTCCTAATCATATCCTTGTTTTAAGCTGGTTCAAAACTACATTTGCCCACTATCTTATCACTATAATCAACCATCTACAACGACGTTAAGTAATTGAAAAACCTTAAAAAAAAGAAAAAAAAAAAGAGATAACGCAAAACAACCAAAAATAACAATATTTTTTATTTATTTATTTATCAGTGCGTTTGCAATAGAACGCCTAGGATTGGTGATGTCGGTGATATGATAGTTAGTATGGAAGGAAAGCTGCAATCTAAAAAGATTGACTAGATAATTTTCCGTGAGATGGTAGCAAAGTGCATAATCGAGCATGATCTTCCATTCTCTTATGTGGAATATGATAGAGTTAGGTTCATTTGGAAGTATCTAAACGCTGATGTGAAGTTCATAAGTAGAAATACAGCTGCAGCGGATGTGTATAAGCTTTATGAGAATGAGAAAGATAAACTGAAAAGAGAGTTGTCTGAAATTTCGGGTAGAATTTCCTTCACATCTGATCTCTGGACTGCGATTACTATTGAAGGTTATGTGTGTTTAACTGCACATTACGTAGATAAAGACTGGAAGCTGAAGAATAAAATTCTGTCATTTTGTCCCTTACCTCCTCCTCACACAGGTTTAGATCTAGCGATGAAGATTGTTAAGTTGTGGGAAGAGTGGGGCATAGAGAAAAAAGTGTTCTCCCTTACCCTTGATAATGCAAGTAACAACGATAGCATGCAAAACATTTTGAAGAAGCAGCTGGTTATACAAAATGATTTGTTATGTGGTGGTGACTTTTTTCATGTTAGGTGTTCTGCACACATCCTGAATCTAATCGTTCAAGAGGGGCTGAAAGTTATTGGCAATTCAGTTTATAAAATCAGGGAGAGCATTAAGTTCGTTCAAGCTTCAGAGGGTCGGCAAAAACTGTTTGCAAGTTGTATTGAATCTGTCGGTCTTCATCTCAGAGCTGGTTTGGCAATGGACGTGCCAACGAGATGGAATTCAACATTCAAAATGCTTGATAGAGCTATCAGCTACCGTTCTGCATTTGCTAGTTATCAAGCTATTGATCCAAGCTACAAGTTTCTTCCTAAAGAAACAGAATGGGACCTAGGGATACAGATTTGTGAATTGCTGCAACCATTTGATGAGATCACCAACTTAATCTCTGGTTCTACTTATCCAACGTCTAACCTCTACTTCATGCAAGTTTATAAGATTGAGTATTGGCTGAAAGAGCATGAGAATAGCAAAGAGTATGTTATTGCTGAAATGGTTAAGGCTATGAAAGGTAAATTTGATAAGTATTGGCATGAGTACAGCGAGATTCTTGCAATGGCAGTAGTATTCGATCCAAGGTTTAAGCTTTCACTTTTGGAGTATTGTTTCTCACTTCTAGATGAGAGTACATGTCAGCAAAAGGTGGATCATGTACGGAAGAAGCTAAAACTTCTCTTCGAAGCATATAAGAGGACTTCTACACATGAGGCTCAGAGTTCAGCAGCAAATGAAAACTCAAATGTAAGCCCTGGTGCTGGTTTCAAACATGGAAATGGTGCCATTAACTATGATGTAAGTTTCTTTCTCTTATATATGTGTATATGGTTATCTTTTACTACAAAGATTTTAAATGTAATTATAAATTGTTTTCAATGATTTAGGATTTTCACAACTTCCGCAAAAAGAATTTTAATGCAAGTGGAAAATCAGCTTTAGATATATACTTAGAAGAACCACCGTTAGATATGGATATGTTTTTAAGTTTGAACGTTTTGGATTATTGGAAAGATAACTCTCATCGATGTGGAGAGTTAGCTATCATGGCTTGTGATCTTCTAAGCATACCTATTACGACGGTAGCGTCTGAGTCTTCTTTTAGAATTGGATCTCGCGTCTTGAACAAATATAGAAGTTGCCTTCTTCCACAAAATGTCCAAGCTTTAATATGTGCCCGCAATTGGATACGCGGTTTCGAAGGATATGAAAATGGTAATACAAAATTTTTGATATTGCAGTTATGATTTAATTGTTAGAATTGATACTAATTTTTGACGATTTTGTTTGATTGATATAGTGGAAGTGGATGATACATCTGGTGGTAACGTTCTCCATGCGTCTACTATGGCTTCAACTACGTAAGTATATACTTTTTATTTATTTTGGTGTATGAATATTATGCATTAGTGTATAATTGTTAATTCTTCCATGTTTAAATTGGTAGGTGAAAGAAAAGAGAAGGGAAAAAAAGAGAAGATGATTTTCAAACTTTCGGCCATGCTTCTCTTGACTTTTAAAATTTATTTTGCTCAATGTTGGACTTCTGGATTTGTAATGTCTTTAGCAATTTGCTATTGTTATTTGGACTTGTAATATCTTTTGTTTGGTTAAATTTATGTATTTTGTCCTAATTTTTGAATTTTTACACATATTGCGGGTTTTTGCGGAGCGGGTGCGGGTCTTAAAAAATAGACTCATGGTTTTGCGGGACGGGTGCGGACGAAAACAAAATCAGTCAAACCCGCGGCGGGGCGGGGCCCACCCGCTTGACAGCCCTAATGCCTGTGTTGTTCAAGAATACAAGCGGTGTAGTACCTTATTTGCCATCAAACCATCATTATTTAAAATTTTCTATTATATTATATGTACAATTGTATTTGTATATTATGAATTATACAGTAAAAAAGATTGCTCTATTGAATTGGCGAACCAATGAGACTCACATTTCCACTAAAATATACATGGAAGTGTTTATAATCGACCTAAGCTAGGTAGGTTCTCATATTAGATATATAAAAAATTCAAATGATTGTCTTTTAAATATTTAATATTACTATTTTTGTTATTTTTTAATGTGATATCTACTATGCACACATAATTTTAAAATCTTCATTTCCGTATATTATGATTACTTTTTTTTATTGGTCACAAATGTAATAGTATTTGAAAATAAATTTGATTTTTAATTTCTTTTAATATACATGTGTATCACCAGTACCATAGTTATATATAATATTTGTCATCCTGTAACTACTCTTCATATTTTTAAAAGTTGACAAAAACAATGTGTTATTGAATTATCTGTTTATGAGAATCAATTTTTAATGGCGACCGGTGCACCTTCCAGTGAATTAGTGACCATTTTTTTTGGTCACAACACGTCTTAGTCGGCCAAACAATGTTTCTTCTTGCGGATCAGGGAATGGAGCGCCTAGCTCATCGGACTGTGCCCATGATAACTCCTACTCTGCTAGTGAGTGATCTTGCTCGGTGTCTCTAACACCTTAGCTCCCTGTCATCTCTCTCCCAACAGAAGCCCATCTTGTAACTTTAAAGATGTTGGTGCTGGTTTCAAGAATCAGGAAGGATTCCCTGATCTAGACATGTTAATTGATGGTTGTGTTTTTGTTTTTTCTTGGTCGGCTGAATCGTTTCTCTGGTCTCCACAATGTGTACATCAGGATTAGGGAGAGTTAAGATACGTCTAATTGGTCAAATATATTTTTAGGAATATATATGTATATATTTATATTGGTAAAATATATTTTAGAAATATATATGTGTATATATATATATGTTTTGATAAAACCAATATATATATATTTCAATTTTAAGAAAAAAAAAGTAAAATCTAGAATTTCTAAATTGAATAGAACAAACATTTCTTACCCCAAATTTTTGAAAATTATACAGCATAGTTTATCTCCACTGTAGTCATGTATTGAACAAGATCATAATTTAGACAAATTGCCAATGATGAATATTATTTACTGAATACAACGAATGCGTGAACGTTGCACTAATTTTATATTGTTTTCTATAAAAGATGACTATGTTATTATTATGTGTTACCTAATTTAATCACATCTCTGTTTTGTAACATCGCACCTAAATACCTTGTCTAGGTTTAACTCTTTAACACTTTGAAGTGTATATCCAAAAACTCAAAGTTGTTTTACTATATACATAGAAATTAGAAAGGGAAGTTTACTCAAATGATATGGAATTCGAAAAAAATGACTACACTAGTGCAAATCTTTTTTTTTTATTGTAATGTTTTCCGTCTCTAAAATACCCTTCAAACTATGTTATACCAAAAACGTAATTATAAGAATTTTATTTTTTCACATGAAAAATTTGGCGCCATCCGACGTGGCACAGAAATTGCTGACGTGTATTAGTTAAGTCTGCCGCAAAAAATTTTCGCTCTCGTTATGGCTGACTATCAAGAAATGTGGCTGACTCATGTAAACGGCCGACTTATCATTTTTAGGCTGACTTATTACCTTAAAGTTATGGCTGACTTACGTAACATCGGCTGACTAACAAGTATAAATCATGGCTAACTTATAAAACTGCGACCGATTTAAGAGAATTTTGGCTGACTTATTCCTATGATATGACTGACTTATCAAGTTCCGACTGACTTATCAAGTTCCGGCTGACTTAAGTAGCTGATTTATTATTTTTTCGGCTGATTTCAGTGAGCTTTAGTGGCTGACCTATGTTAAGTCAGTGGTCACGCGGCTGATTTTGGATTAGTTATGGCTGATTAAATAATTAATCAGTAATTACTGTAATAGTATGCGTTTAACGGCTGATTTACTCAACGTATCCACTGACTTATATTTTTCCACCTGATTTAAGGGTTATCATGGCTGATTTCATAATCTTCTATAATTACTCAAATAGTATATTTAGTTATGACTGACTTATTACATCGTTTTATGGCTGATTTTGGAATGGTTGACTTACGAATTCATTTAGTAGCTGGTTTCCATGTAAGCAAGAAAACAATTACGTCAGATTTTATGAAATAACACGTCGGATTTAAGGGTGCATGTTTAGGGATTTAGGGTTCATCTTCATTGCGCCGTTCTTCGTCTATACTTCTTTTCTTCTTCATCTTCAATGGATCCTATTATTATTGTGTCCGGCAAATGGATTCAAAAAATTTGGTACACATTCAATCCCGACCAGAGAGGATGCAGAGTTATAGATGTAAACGAACAAACAAGTTTCAGCGGTTTAGTGGATATGATATTGGAGGATTACAGATTGGATTCGCGAAGGTGTAAGATTCAGCTGAGCTACATGTTTGGAAACAAGACTATGAGAAAGTTATCGCAAGATACTCCTCCAGTTTATGTCTGTAATACTCGGCAACTCCAAAGCTTTTTGACCCTGAGTAAAACCGATAAACTACGTCTATGTGTAGAATTTATCGAGATCGATGTTAGCGAAGTTATTCAGCAAGATAATTCGAATGAGAAGCTGAAACGTCCGTCTAGTGATTATGATGATTTAGAAGCCGAATTTGGGGTGATACGAGAAGAAAAAGATATGGGGAGCTTCGACGGTGAAGAAGAGGAAGATAGAGACGAAGAAGATGATGAGTTCGACACCAGATTTGAAATTTTCGATGATCCTGATGGTGCGTCATCTGATGATGATAACTTTAGTTTACTAGGAAAGCTTGTTGCAGACGAAGATTCGCCGACTTTGCCTCCTAAGAAGAGATCTCAAAACGTTGTTATACAAGAATTGAACACCTCTAATGTTGTCCGAGATTTGGAGATGTCATCGTTAAATCTCACCGTCGAACAACGCTACGATAGTAAAAAAGATTTGGAGAATCGACTGAATTTCTTTCGGTGAAGGATCGATTCGATTACGATGTCTCAATATCAACTCCGAAATTGTTCATTGTTAGATGTTGGGTAGATGGATGTAGCTGGAGAGTTCGTGCATCTACATATGGAGATTCTCCAGAGTTTTATGTTCGTAAATTTGATTTAGAACACACATGTTCTATAACTGAGCATTCTGCACGATCTCGACAGGCAACACCAGATGTTTTAGGAGTCTTATACAGAGATTTCATTGGCGACATTGATCCAACGGTTCTTCCTAGGCATGTCGGGATAGCTATCAACAAGCAATTTGGTATCAAGGTAATGCAAGACATTATGTTATCGGCTGACTTATCTTTTCATGTGGCTGACTTATCTTTTTATATGGCTGATTTATATTTAATATGACTGACTTCATGGCTTTTACGGCTGATTTATCTTTCTGTATAGATGGATTATTGGAAGTCTCATAGGACGTTAAAATTTGCGAGGCAGCTTGATACGGCCAGTCTTCAGAAGTGGTTTGAAGACTTGCTTTCTTTCTTGTATATGTTACGAAGGGAAAACCCGGGTACGATTCTCTCAACTTGACGTAGAATTGAGATTCAAGTATCTCTTTCTTGCTTTTGGAGCGAGCGTGAGTGGATTACCATACATGCGTAAAGTAGTCGTTGTCGATGGTACATTTCTACATGGAAAATACAAAGGGACGCTCCTCACTGCATTAGCTCAAGATGGTAACTTCCAAATTTTTCCTATAGCCTTCGGTGTGGTTGACACTGAAAATGATGAATCTTGGCAATAATTTTTTCCCAACTAAAGATTATTATTCCCGACGATAAGGCTCTTGCAATCATATCGGATAGGCATAAATTGATAGGGAAAGCAATTGGAATGTTGTATCCGCTGGCGGCTCATGGAATTTGTAGATATCATTTGTATAAGAACATCTTGGTACGGTATAAAGGTAGAAGCCATTTTCGCCTTGTGAAGAAAGCTGCCAATTGTTATAGAATGGATGATTTTCAGGCTGCCTTCGATGAGATTGCAACCCTTAATCCTGACCTTCATGGATACCTTCAGAGAGCCGATGTACGGATGTGGGCACGGGTTCATTTTCCAGGCGATAGATATAACTTGACGACAACAAATATTGCAGAATCGATGAACAAGGTACTTTCAAAAACTAGGGATTACCCTATTATTTGACTCTTGCAATCAATTAGGTCAATGATGACGAGGTGGTTTGCTGAGTGACGCCAGGAAGCGAGGTCGATGAGGACCACGCTCACACGTGCTGTTGAAAAATTGCTAGAGGTAACTTGTTTTATAAGTCAGCCGTTATACTGTTATAAATCAGCCGTTTATTGATAAGTCAGCCGTTCTTTTTTTGATAAGTCAGCTGTGTTTTTTTTTAATACTTGCAGGGCCGTGTCAGTGGGGCAAGGCTTGCGAATGTACAAGAGATTGATTATGTTCATATAGAAGTTGTATGCGGATCGTCGTTACATATTGTAAACTTGGCCGAGAAAAAATACACTTGCCGTCGTTTTGACATGGAGAAAATACCGTGTGAACATGCAATCGCTGCTGCGGAGTATAAGAACGTATCTCGTATCCTACTATGTGACCCATGTTATATGACATATTATATGGTGAACGCTTATGCTAGCATAGTCATGCCTATAGATACAGCGCTCCCTGTACCGGATCGTATAGCTAACTTAGTTTGCACGCCCCCAGTTCCTCGTCAATAGCCAGGAAGGCCCAAAAAATCTCATATGAAATCTTGTTTAGAAATAGCGCATGAGAAGAAATGTCCTAGGAAGCAACACACTTGTTCTCTTTGTGCTCAGGTTGGACATAATGCCAAAACTTGTAACGTGTAGTTTCGTCGTCATAGATTCATAAGCTGTTTATTCACTTTGAACACATTTTTATTATAATGTTATAAGTCAGCCATGAAAAACATTTGTTATTGATAAGTCAGCTAAACCTCAAATTTGTTATTGATAAGTCAGCCATACCTCAAATTTGTTATTAATAAGTCAGTCATACCTCAAATGTGTTTATTAATAAGTCAGCCCTACCTCAAATGCTTTTATTAATAAGTCAGTCATACCTCAAATGCGTTTATTTATAAGTCAGTCATACCTCAAATGCGTTTATTGATAAGTCAGTCATACCTCAAATTTATAAGCTTATATTAAATTTTAAACATAACTAAACATTATAACAAACATATTTAAGCCAAAACAATATTTGAGTTGTAAAACTAACAATCATATATCGAATGATATGTTTGATGCTAAACCCTAGACCATGCATAGAATATGTATGTTTCTCCTCTCTCACTATGTAAACTTTTGTTCATTAATATGTATCCCCTCTAATCTGTCACTCTATACCGTTTATGTTACTTATGGTCGCATAAAATGGTTTTTGGTAATAATTATACTACTCTATACCGTTTATGTTACCGTTCATGTTCTCTTAGGCGGCAGTTTTGATTTTCGGCGGAATAATCATTTTCATCAAATTATGGAGTGATTAGAGAACTTCAGAGTGAGCTGGCCAATGTTGTGTCTACGAAACATCGTTTAAGTTAATGATGTTGACTATTTGTAAGTATAATCTTTATTTTTTAATTACTAAATCAGCCACAAAGCTTTTATTTTAAATCATAAGTCAGCCGTGATGATGATATAAATCAGCCGTTAAAAGAAGATACGTCAGCCGGAAAGTAAAACGATAAGTCAGTTGTAACTTAAATAAATGGTTAGATGCCGTTCTTAAATAAGGCATTACATCAACCAAAATGTGAGAAAAGAACAGATGCCTCTTGTAGAAGATATGACGCCATACACTCTCGTATTTGTTGCATGTTAGCGTCACATATGCCATCGAAACGCACACCAAGGGCTAGACACTCGAGGTACTTAACCGCAAACACACCACAGTCGCCTGGCTTTAGGTTTTGAGGGACTCCTGCTTTGATCCTTCTCCAACCAAAAGGCACCACACTCGGTGGTCTCACATCTGAAGGTATAAACTCATTCAAAAAATGGGGTACCATCCTCGTGACAAAACAACACTGGTCGAGGATCATTCTATCTAATTCATCTGTCGTGGGACCCATGATGTTGTCATAGCAGTCTATTGCCGACTCTTTCAAATTCACATCCATAGCTACCCAATGGTTTGTATTCACTTGGTGCACCATATATAAGTGGTCAATATCGTAATATCACTTTTTCCTAGTAGCCATATCTTTGGGTCTAAGACCATTCGCTAATTCAAACCAACCTTCTGGGAATTTCCACTTCCTAGGATCTATCTTGTACTGCTCGTAATCCAGCGCCCAGTAACTGACAAACCACTGGTCCATAAACACAAAACGCGTACTGTGGAAAGGGGATGGATCTTTCAAAGACCTTAGAGAGAGCATCCTCATAAACGCATGGATATGCTGTAAATTTTTAAAAAGAAAAGATAAGTCAGCCGTCATAATTATATAAATCAGCCATTAAACGATAATATAAATCAGCCATGAAACTATTATAAATCAGCTGTGAAACTGTTACAAATCAGCCATTACTTACATCATCTCCTAACCATCCATATTTATCATCAGGCCATTGGTCCCTCGGAGTGGTTAGAACCAAGTAAAAGTCAATTTCTTCTGGTAGTTTATCTTCTGATGGGATTGACCTGAGAAAAAATGTTAAGACAATGAGGAAAAACGTAGACAACCAACATTATTTAACTGGATTGAACGTACCTGAATGGTTGGAGATAGTCCATAAAGGCCTCCAATCTCTGTGGATCAGGTGCCTTACATGGATCATAGATCGCTACTGAAAGAAATAAGCCTTCCCTAATAAACATCTGCCCTGTATGTCCAACATACGGCTAAGGTAGAGGATTTGTTTGATCACGGTTTTTACCTGCTTGCATTACCAGTCTTGCTGCCCTCAGCTTATCCTCCACGGTCTCGGAGGTCTTTTCTTCTGGTTGAGGCAACATCTTGTAATCTTCTTCCTTAAATTCCTTAGTAACGTCGATAACATCACTACTGTCCCCTGGTTTATTCACATCTGAATCACTTTCATCTATCAGTTGAGGATAATTCTGTTTCTTCTTCCCAACCACTCTTGGTTGCTTGAAGATGATTTTGCTCTTATAACCAACAACAGTCTTTTTATTCTCTTCATCTTTCTTTTTATTCTCTTCATCCTTATGTTTCTTCTCTTCATCTTTCCTTTTCTTCTCTTCCTCTTTCTTTTTCTTCTCTTCCTCTTTTCTTTTTTTCTCTTCCTATTTATTTTTCTTTTCCTATTCCTTCCTTTTCTTCAATTCCTGAGCCTTCTCTTTCTGCTCTGCTTCAGTATTCCTCTTATCTGCTGCCTCCATCCTCGAGGCAGTTTGCCTCAACAATCTCTTATTCTTCCTCGGCTAGGTACTAGGTCCTGGATAACAAAATCGTCATCTATATCTTGGATTTTTGACGGCTGTATGACTTTCTTTGCCTGGGGTACAAACTGTAATAGAAAATGTATCATATATCAGCCATAAAGTAATTATAAGTCAGCCATTAATGATGATAAGTCAGCCATAATATAAACGAAAGTCAGCCATAAAGTAATTACAATTCATACCTTACTAGTAACATCATGCGCATTGTCAGCCTTTAATGATGATAAGTCAGCCATCAATGATGATAAGTCAGCCATAATATAAACAAAAGTCAGCCGTTAAGGATAACAAGTCAGCCGTAAAGTAATTACAATTCATACCTTACTAGTAACATCCTGCGCATTGTTAGCCTTTGATTGAACCTCATCAGCATCAGATGGATCCACTTAAACATGTTCTTTGCGGTCTTTCATCTCATGCAGTTCATCTTCAAGCCATCTAATTCTGTCTCCAAGTAAAGTTATACTATGGCCAAGCTTTTCCTCCAATCTAGCAAACTTTTCTTTCATTCTAGCTTCAACCTCAAAAAAACTTTTCTCCATTGCTTCAAATCTTCTCAAGAGATTTTCCACTAATTCCACTAGGCCAGATCGTTTGTCCTCTCTATCACGGTGCTTTTCCGGGGTCTTATCACCTTTCGATTTAATCGACTCATCATCACTGTTTCTTGGTTTTTCCTTCCGCTTCTTCCTCGGTGGTTCGATAACATCAGCTTTCCGATCTTTATTCTTATTCTGCTTTCCATGGACTCCATCATCCTTGTCCTTCACATCCCAATACCCTTCGACAAAACCATCTTCAATTATGTCGACTATCAAGTTATGAAGCTCTTGGTCTACACATTGTTCTCCAGTGGTAAAAGGATAAATCTTATCAACCGGCGGCACGATCATCTTTCTGACACGGACCTAGCAAGATATTCCAACAATGTCAGAAGATAAGTCAGCCATAATAGAAACGAAAGTCAGCCATAATAGAAACGAAAGTCAGCCATAATATAAATGAAAGTCAGCCATAATAGAAATGAAAGTCAACCATAATAGAAACGAAAGTGAGCCATAATATAAATGAAAGTCAGCCATAATATAAATGAAAGTCAGCCA
Source organism: Cardamine occulta (assembly GCA_028015245.1). Taxonomy (NCBI): domain Eukaryota; kingdom Viridiplantae; phylum Streptophyta; class Magnoliopsida; order Brassicales; family Brassicaceae; genus Cardamine; species Cardamine occulta. The sequence goes on along the minus strand of CM051370.1, from coordinate 11,844,487 downwards.
TAATACAAATGAAAGTCAGCCATAATATAAATGAAAGTCAGCCATAATAACTTACCCGACCGTGTGTGGTAATCTCTTCATTAATAACCTTGTCCAAATCAGCTCGAGTACGAGTTCCGCCCCATTTGAGGAATGGAATTTCATTTTCATCAACGATTCTACCAAAACGCTCTCCAAAAATCGTTATTGATTCATATGCCCAAAAGAGAAGGGCATGCACGCAGCCATTAACCGTGTATCCATTTCCATCCAATTGCGCATTACTAACACCCTCAATAAGAGATTTATAAGCAACTAAACCCCAAGGATAGTCATCAATCCATTCATCTTTGAAGACTCTTTTCGCAGCTTCTAGCGGTATTCTCGAGTTATGATGTAGACCATAGATCCCCATATGTAGGATACATAACAACCCCACCATTTTCCGCTCTTCAGGATTCCATCCCCGACACTTACCAAACACTTTAGCCAATTCATCCCATTTTGGGCCACCTGCACACCCTCTGGGAATACCCAACTTCTCCCAGACATTGCATACTCGGGTTCACAGGATTCTATACTAGGCGGCTCTGTCTTTAGGCGAGTTATGTCGATAAACTCATCTAAGCCTAATTTTATTGGCTGTCCACCTATTACTGCCCAAATTTCATTAACACTCTTCAGGAGCAACTGATGAGAAAGAAGATATTGCACAATCTTCGCAGACCACTGGTAGTCACTGTCCACTAACTTAGGAATTATTCCTAATTTTGTGCTCTTGATTTCATTCCAGACATCAATCCCTATTGCATCTCGGATGGATGCTAAACTCGAGGTAAGACAATTGTGGTTCATACTCTTGCTCTACAATGGACACTTTCCTTCTTTATAACGTCTAGGTGGGTATTTCCTTGGTCCCTCCATCTGTGTCAAACACAAAAATTAAACATAAGAAACATAGTAACAAACATATATCAGCCATGTTGTAAACCATAAATCAGCCATTGAGTAAACCATAACTCTGCCAAGTAAAACATAAGTCAGCCATAAAGCAAACAATAAGTTAGCCATAAAGTAAACTATAAATCAGCCAGAAACATAAGTCAGCCATAAAGTAATCCATAAGTCAGCCGTAAAGTAACCCATAAGCCAGCCACTACATATCGTAAAGTCAGCCATCTGATTGCAACTGATTGTATACCAAATCTGGTGTCGTGATTATGTTATTGTTGTGCTTGATAACTCAGATTTAGTATACATTCAGTTGCAAGTGCTCAAAAATCTGTAAACCCTAAGCAATAACCCCAAATCAACATCATAAACAAGCAAGTGAATTAAAAAAAAAAAATTCAACTTTCTTACCGTAGTTAAACGTTACGCCGAGGCTTTTCTCAGCGACGGAGTGCGACGACAGAGGAGGCGATTACGATGACGGATTGCGATGAAAGATGGAGAGATTGCGACGGATTTCGAGCGGCTCGCCGGCGGATTTCGAGACGAATGTCACCGGCGAATGTCACGAAAGAAACAAGAGAGATGAGATTATGAACAGAGCGAGAGAGAGAGATGAGATTATGTTCGTAAGTTTTTTTTTGTTATGAACACTTAAATAGAAACTGAATATGTCAGTTATGAAAAGAGGAAACTGAAACGTTTCCAACTGTTTAAAAAAAAAAAAATTTTAACCGCAAAAATTAGAAAAAAAAACTAATCTCAAAACCCTAAGGGCATAAATGACATTTCCTTAACGATTTGTATTATTCTAGTAATTCTAAAAAAATTGGGTACACTCTAGTAATATATGCTAAAATATGGTATATTTGAGTTTTTAACTCAATTAGAAAACAGTGAAATAAAGAAATATGGTTAAAATTAGGAAACTTGACAAAATGTGAATTTAATAAAAGAAAACTTCCTAGACAAAAAGAATTAGAATTTAAAAAGCTGCATGTTGTTTCATATAGAAACGTATTATGGGAGATTCTAAATGCCATAACGTGAAGAAAATATAAGAAATTTATTGATGAACTAAAGATATACTATCTTAGATAGTAGTATTGAATTTGTATAATTCACCAATTCCGCGTTATTGATGAGATAATCATCTGGAAGAAAAGCTATTGATTTTTTGTCTTATCACTTTGGTATTCAATTTACTACTCGTGTCCCTTAAAACATTAACATTAGGTATGAAAAAGAAGAAGCAATTAAATAATCTTTTAAAACATTGATATATATTTTTGGTATCACAAACAGATCATACATTACGGTTTTAGGATGCGGATGCGGCTTTCCTTAAGAGTACACCAAATCGAACTCTAAATCATCTCGTGCACGAGCATTCTTAGCAAGGAGGTCGGCAAAGATTTTTGAGCAACGAACATTAAACAAAATATATAAAGCAAAAAAATATAATTTAAGAGGAACAAAAAAAAGAGTTATCCAATTCAAATGGCCATTCATTTAGTGAATCCAACAACGACGATGAGAACCTTGCAATCAGTTTGAAAAGTATCATCGCTAAGTGTAAGTCACTTAAGCAAGACATGGCCCAAACAAGAAGTTCTGCATGAACCTTGTAACATTGAAACATTGATATAAACTTTCGATCACTTTAATTATTATTTTAAAAAATTAATTCAAATATACCTTTAACAAATTTTCATAGTTAATGCATGCACACAGTACATACACGTGTATAATATATATAGAGTTGTCAAATTTAATAAGCCAAGATATATAATTATATATAAAAAAATTTCACAAAGCCAAATTTACTGTTTGTTTTCCACCGTGAATCGATGGTAGTTTCATTAAATACAGATTTATAGCTTTTTGTTTTGACTCTTCCTAAATCCAGAGGCACAGTTTTTAGTACTCTGATCCGAGTTAACACCAATTCTAACACTGACTTAGTAGTAGCATTCGCCGGTAAATCAACATTTTCTCCTCCTGATCCTGAAATTGAAGTTTCTGGTGAGTTTGGCATTGTGGCAGATGATGTCCCAACTCCGGCACGAGGTAACTCAAATAAATAAAACTCAAGTTTTCTCGGATAAATTCGTAAATAAGCACGAGGCTCATATTTTTTCTCCAGTAAATTAAATCATGTAATTCTTCTTTGCAAAGATACTGTATACAAATCGTCTCACGGAAAATCAAATATGAAGTTGGACAATAACGGATCTTTTGATCGGTTAGCGAGTAAGACTACTCTTCCGAAAACATGTCAAACTCACTTCTGCTGTATTTTTTCCAGTGTATGGCACTTACATATGCGTATGTAATAATTTGTGTTTCAATAGTTCTGTATTTGTAATCACTCTTTGAAATTAATGAAATTTGTTTGTCGTAAAAAAGAAATACAAACCATTAAAAGATATGCTAAAAAAGCAGAATAGTGCTTAGAAAATTTCTTAATTTTAAAAGCGTACAAAGTAAACAGATGTGATTGCACGCTATGTTGACATCACATAAATAAATAAAAACCAAAAAACACTAAAGCTCCGGAGTGGTACATTGTCCGTGATCGAATTCAAATTGTTTCATCACCTTGAGATCAGAAGATGGCAAGACATCAATAACCCAGGAAGTGTGAACCAAGACCCTATCTTTAACCAATACAACTTACCTCCAGGTGAAGTCGTTACCCTGGTGGAATCTTTATCCCGCTTAACTTTGCTCCCACGCTCGAGGCCAAGGAGAAAGAGATTGCAAATAGTAAACTTAAAAAAGCCAATCCATTATCTTGTTACACAAGAAACTGAAGATAAAGATCAAAGGTGTATATATCGTAAACTGATTTTGAAATATAGTAAATCACATGGTTAAACAAGACATGAAAACAAAATGAGCGACTCACTGAGTAACTTTAACCCAGGTAAGTTTAGCGTTTAATCAAGCTCTTTGATCGCTTCTTGATTTTGGATTTTTCAGTGTATGAAAAATGAAACAAAAAAATACAGATTATAAATGCACATAAAGCTATTAAAAATACGTCGCCCAGACCCTCCAAAACTAACCTCGATTATATTTTTCTTCAACATAAGAGCATTGTGAAATCCGTCAGAAATCCGTCCAAAATTCGTCGGAAATTTCAGACGGATTTCCGACGGAATCGTCAATTTTCATGTCTATCGGAAATACGTCGCAAATCCATTGAAATTTTTCGACGGATTTATATTCCGTCGGTTTTGCGGTAAATTTCTTGTAGTGCAAGAGAAATAAATGTTGTACCTTGGATCGTTGATTGCCCACATCTATTGCCAGAAAGCTATTTACGTCCTCGATGAAGCTAGCTGGCTTTCTAAAGATGACTATCCTGCACCACTGCTTCCTACTCCACAAGCCTCTCTCTTGTGTTTACATGACCATAGAAATGTCAAATACAGAAATCTATAAAGAAGAACCATAGAGCAAAATATATAAAGCCAATATATAAATTTGGCTAAGCTGGAGGATAAAGGAGAACTACCTTCAAAAAGTACTTCTTCATGTAAAGATGCAGCTCTTTCCAGCTGTAAAGATACAGCAAGCTCACTTTGCGCACCTTGTGCTGATTGGCATGGATCACTGAAAACCTGATGATTAAAGAACGAATATACAAAGACTCTAAAACTGTTTTGTACCCTTAACCTATATATAAACATGTAAGCAATATATAAGCATGCAACCAAAAAAGCATAATGATTCCTTTGTATGCTTGTACTGTCTCACTTTATCATTGTTTCATGCGATTTGTGTCTTTACCATTTCCCCATATGATAGCTGCAAGAAAGAGGATTTAAGTAATTGAAGTTTATCTAATTTTTGAGATGATCCTGCAAGAAACAATGAGCAATTTAATCAATCTAATTTAAAAAGAAAACTAAAGATCTTTGTTTGGTCATTAGCTATAAATGCAAACCTGCATCTTTCCCATAAAGTGGAGAAGAAGGAACATCGCCTAAGATATGGATCAAAACAGTTGTAACAACCATTGACAATGGTCTCAAATTTGGTCTAACGCAATGGAGACGCACAAAGTTAGCTGGAGCCTAAAAAATAAACATCAATGAAAGAGCAGATAAATTAATCACGCTGAAAAAGAATAGAGATTAGATATTCGTTACTGAAACTTTAGAAGTTTTCATTACTGAAACCTTAGCCTGCAAAACAGTTTAATTATCACTACTGTAACGAATAAAAAGATAATTAAAAACTTGTGGAACTGGAAGAACATAACTACCTTCTTCGTAGGAGGTTTTTCATCATCACTTTCCTGCAAGTGAGGCAATAATATGGAATATTAAGTGTATAGAATATAAAACTATCACAATTCCTTTTAAAGAGGCACATCTAGAGAAACAATAAATTAAAAGACACGTTTACTCAAGTGTATGAAGAAACAGAAACTGGTCAAAAGACTCAAAACAAACTTCATCATTCAGAATCTTCCTCTGAGGATGATGGATCTTTTGCAGCTGGTTTGGCATTCTTAACAACTGTTGGTTTCTTGGCAGGCGTGGGTTCCTAATTATGTTTATTAAAAAAAAAAAAGGAGGAGAATTTGAACCGTTCGATTACCAAGGACAAGTGTACTAATGTACAAGCAAGGTCATCTTTGGAGGTAAAACAGAGAAGGTTCGACACGTCTTCGTATCAGCAGCGTGCGGAGGCTCTGGAGGGACTGCTAGAGTTCAGTGCAAGGCTTTTGCAGCAGGAAGGGTACGACGAACTTGGGGTTCTGCTTAAACCATTTGGATCCGAGAGAGTGTCTTCGAGGGAGACGGCGATCTGGTTGACCAAGAGCTTCAAAGAAGCTTCCGTGTAGATGACAGTCCCTTAAGCTTTCTCTCTCTTCCCTTTGCTTGTCCTGTGAATAAATAAAACGGCGAAAAACTATCAAAATAATCGAGGCAAACTAAAAGAAAACGCAGGAAAATAATATATGCCGGTATTAAAACCTAATATAAAATATTTATATTTATAGGGAACAAAGAGGCTGCATAAAATATTAGGGTTTACTTTTTGTAGTTTAACGAAAATGGGCTACTTTAAAAACAAACCCAACAGACGAAAAGACTGAATAAATTTATGCATTTACTATTTTTATTTTATTTTTACATATAACGTAAATGGGCTGTTGGAAAAAAAATGTAAATGAACTACGTTAGAGCAACTCTATTGGTAAGGGGTTCTTAACCATTTTTTAAATAAATTTTGATAATTTTTTTTTTAAGAACCTCTAAAAAATTTGGTGTGCTCCAATGGTAGAATTCCTCATGAGGTTCTTAAAAATAATTAAAAATTAATTTTAAAATTTTAATAATTTGAATAGAATTTATTTTGTTTTAATTTGTAAACATATATAATTTTATAAACTTTAAAAAAAAATTTCATAAAATTTAAACATACATGACATTAAAATATTATAAAATTAGATATCCAAATCATAAACCGGAAAAACGATTAGGTGTAATTTTGATTTGTGCCATATATGCTCAACTAAATCAATTTTCAATTGTTGATGCATTGTTTGATCACGAACTTGATTTCGAATACCCATCATATTGCCGAGATTTGAAGGCATTTCTGTAGAATACGTAAAATCCACGTGTGAAGTTCTGTTTGCTTCTACTTGTGCGAATTCAGATACATCAAACTGAGTGTACCCATTTCTTTCGTCTTCTACTATCATATTGTGAAGTATTATACATGCTCTCATAATCTTTCCTATTTTTACTTTATCCCAAATAAGAGCTAGATTTTTTACAATGGCAAATCGAGCTTGCAAGAATCCAAAAGCACGCTCGACATCTTTTTGGACGGCTTCTTGATATGTAGCAAATAAGGATGCTTTCGGACCTTGTGGCATTGAAATAGATTTGATGAAAATTGCCCATTTAGGATAAATACCATATGTGAGATAGTAAGCCAAATGATACTCGTGTCCGTTGACAAAGTAATTCACTTTAGGAGCTCGACCTTGTAATATATCATCAAAAACTGGTGAGCGATCAAGAACATTGATATCGTTTAATGTACCTGGAGGACCAAAAAATGCATGCCATATCCAGAGATCATGTGAAGCTACAGCCTCTAAAAAGATAGCCGGTTTTCTGGAGCCGCGGGTATATTGGCCTTTCCAAGAGGTGGGGCAATTCTTCCACTCCCAATGCATACAATCAATGTTTCCTATCATCCCCGGAAATCCGCGTGTCTCTCCAATATCGAGTAGTCGTTGAAGATCTTCTGTTGTGGGTCTTCTTAGATACTCATCTCCGAACAAAAATATGATTCCTTCAACAAAATGTTCCAAGCATGAAATCGCAGTGCTTTCACCAAGCCGGAGGTATTCATCAACCGCATCAGCCGCACACCCATATGCCATTATACGAATGGCTGCTGTTGACTTTTGTAGTGCAGAGAGACCGAACCGCCCAATAGCATCTTGTCTTTGTTGAAAGAATGGAAATTCATCGGAGAGTCAACCAACAATACGCATGAACAAGGGTTGGTTTATTCTAAAACGGCGTCGAAATATATAAGGAGGGTAAGTTGCACCTTCTTTGAAATAATCGTTCCATTAGCGGTAGTGTCCTTGTTCACGATCACTTTCAATGTAGGCTCGTTTTTTCTTTGAATGTGTTGCTTCCTGATGATCACCATAATTATTCAACAGATTATTGAAAGTTTGATCGATAACTTGATCAAACTTTTCATCAATCATTTCGTCGAAAGATTTATGGGAAGAAGATGCCATTTGTTTGAAAAAATTTTATATGATGAGAATTATATCAAATTGGTTGAGAGAAATATAGCAAATAAGATTGTATAAAATTTTGTACAATATTTGTCGACTTATATAGGAAAATGTGAAATGTGAATTAGTGGTGTTTGTCTACTAATTCACATGAATTAGTGGTGTACCACAAATTCAAATATTTTGTGGTAGAAAAATTCGTTGTACAATATTGTACAAATTTTGTACAATATTTGTCCACTAATTCACATGAATTAGTGTACCACAAATTCAAATATTTTGTGGTAGAAATATTCGTTGTAGAAATATTCTTTCACGTGAAATATGAATTTGTGGTGTGTAATCTATGATTGTGAATTTATGATATTTTGGCATCTTCTTATCACATTGACTTGTTCTCTTTTTTAGAAAGGTGAATAAATTTACCCACAAACCATTCAAAATAAAGGAATGGCTTAGAAGAGAAAGTATCAAATCATATATTTTACATGAATTGAATTTTATTGATTTTCCATAAAACATCATAACACAATTCTTAAAACTTTTGAGTAAGATGATTACTAGGATTCAAATGATAAAGAAAATAATAGTAGTGTTTACTATAAAAAAAAATTCTATAAACTAATAATTACAAGATCTTCATCAATATTTTGGCCAATGTTTAGCGTTTTGCTGAGGGTTTCCATGAGGCCTTGCCTTGCCAAGCATAATAACAGAGGGTCAACGATACATATGTTGCTGGAGCAGCTTCATTGAAAATTTAAAGTGTTGGAGCAGCTTCATTGAAAATGAATCATGAGTTGATCTACGATACATGCTGCATAAAAAACAAACAAAGATAAGCCATCGAGTAAGGAAAATATATGTAATTCTAGTATGAGAATAATGATGGCATCTTGAGTAACTTTAGACTTGTGGTAAATGTATTGGCTACATAAACCAGTCCAACCCATGCCACAGTACAATAGAATTGACACAATTCAATTCTCGACAATCTAAGTAAAATAATAGTAAATACATAGACAAGATTTTGAAACCATCTACTATAACTAAAATCATGATCAAAATCCCATACTGAAATTCTGATTCAACCTAGGCTATAGCAATATTTAGAGATCACAGAAGGCTAAGGGGCAAGAACTTAGAACTAAACAGGATCTGAAATCCAAATCTAATTGAAATAGAGAGAAACTGGGGCTGATAAATGAAAGAACTATTATCGTTAACCTGTTATTCTTAAACCCATTTCAAAGCCATAATCTGCTTTCTGCTTTCTTCAGGGCATTCTGCATTCAACATGTTTCAGAACTCATACAAGAACATCACCGCATTTGAAACAGGTAAAAAATATATGCACATTAAAAATATATAACAGTCTATTGGTAGAAAACATAAATTCATACAAGAACAACACCTCAAAAAACTACAACTTCTAGTTTCAAAGAACAGAAACTGTCGAATACAAAAAAAAACATAGACTAGATAACTTGCTACTAGCTAGACAACATGTCAGTAATTAACTTCTTCTTTAAAGCCATTTTTATTTCATCTAGTGGCTCTGTCCTAGAAATGAGGCTGTCAAGTAATTTTTGCTTGCTAAGCTTCTCTTTCAAAGCAAAATCCTTTTGCTTAATCTCCCACAGACTTTGAATCTCCAACAGAGTTGCACCTTCCTTTTCCACAGTGGCTGTATTTTTTTAGCTTTGGCCTCTGAAGCCTTAACACCGGGTGGACGAGCCATTTCTTCATCAATTCCATGGGTTTGAGCTTGAAAACTGTGCAGAACCATCATCTAACTTTCTTCTTTTTGCCATTCCAGTCTCTTTAATAGATGAAGAAGCACACCATTTTTGATCATGTCTAAGCTCTCTCCATGCATGTTCCAATGTGAACTTCTTCTTGTGATCATTGAAGTATATTGTGTTTGCCAGCTTCATCACATCATTATCATTCTGCCCCGATGATTTATGAGTTGTTGCAGCCTCATAGCAGCCAACATACTTGCATACTATATCATTTATCTTACCCCAGCTTTGCTTACAGTGACTTGGCTCTCTCTTATTCACACAAGCACCCTTCTGACTTGATGCAACATAAGCTGCAATGCGTTTCCAGAATGCATCCGCTTTTTGCACATTCCCAACAATAGGATCCTTGCTTGTGTTTAGCCAGGCACTAATGAGCACAAGATCTTCTTTGGGTGATCACTTACTCCTTCTTGATCTACTGTCTGCATGTATGTCTTCACATTGCCTTGGAGCATAAGAACATTGGGTACTATAAACAGGGACTCCGGATTCACCAAGTTCAATACTTGGTGAAACACTCTCAAAAGAATTGGGTTCTTGTTGACTGTGTAAGAGATCCATGAAGCCTGAAGGGTGACTAAATGGATCCATAGAATCCATATTCTACTTTCTGTGTATTTTAAAACGAAAAGGAAAAAGAGATTTGAAGAGTTCTATGGTGGGTTAAGCTACAGAGGAAGGCTTTGAATATATAAGGTTAGACTAGACGTTTAGGTTATACAACAATTAGGTATAAGTTTTAGTTATAAAAAGAGCAGATTTATGTGGTTAGCAATCAATGACATAACTTAAGTCTTCACCTAATCTAAAACTACCAACCATTGAACACATTGACAAGGAACACTTCGCAATCAATAAGTATGATGTAGACATTATACACAACATTTAACAAGCATTTATCAAAAAACAGAGACATTGCAAGCAAGGGTTGTTTAGGTGACTCGTGTAAAAGGATGAGAAGAAGGAAAAGCAAAATAGAGATGAGGTTTAATTTTGGTGTTTCATGTTAAGTAGACAATAAACACTAACTAGACACCTACCACATATTGACTATAAACAAAAAGATGCAATCAATGACAACTACCAAGCTTTAAGGTATAAGGTCAAATCATTTCAATATTTTCACATAACCTATATCTCTAGTATGATGAATACAAGCATTTATGACAGCTAAACACAGAAAGCATTCAATAAAATTATTAAACCTTGCCCTAAATTTTTATCTAACAACATTCAGATTTTCGGACATATCAAAGAGTTAAAAAAACTTACCTTCCATCCATTGTATGATCTGAGAACGCCATGATTCCAGTTGATGCAATACGCCAATTGTTGCAATACCTCATAAACAAAGACCAAAATATTAGTATCAATACACAATCGCAAGAGTCAAACAAACAAACAATATAGGCCTAAATTCGTTTAATTTTAATGGAAACAAACAATCCATCTATGCATAAGAATAAAGACATACACATCTAATTGATTCAAATAATCGAACTTACAAACAAACCATCTAACAGAATCGTTATTTCAAGTTAGTGGAATCAAACATTTTATGCCTAAGTTCGTCTTCAATCACGGCTAAAAACAACATAATTCATTCAAATAACCCTAATTTTGCTAAAATAAAAAAACCCTAATTTTGTAAAATCACAGAACCCTAATTTCAAATCGAATCAATAACCTAAAATCTACCAACATCTACATATGTAATCAGATGGATTCTTACCTTAACCAAGAGAATCGAGCATCATTTAACCAAACTAGACCCGATCTTGACAAATCCACTTCGATTTGGTGAAAGCAATCTCCGATTTTAATCCCCAAATAGATGCGATCTTGACAAGCGGCGGTGGAGATGATGATTACGGTGGCGAACAGTCGGAAAATCTCTTTTACCAACTCGATTCTCCGATCAAATCAGCTCATCGACGAATCCGCTTCAAAATCGCCTTCGGCGGACAAACGAGAAAGAGAGAGAGAGTTGAGGAAAGTGAGAGAAAATCGCGAGACATCAAAAACCCATTTTTCTCTACAATCAATGGCCAATACGAAGTTGACACGTCATGTTAAGAACCGATCCTTCAGGCTCTTAATTAAGGATCAGTTCTTAATTAATTAGCCATTTTTCATTTATTTTTTTCAAATTTGGGTTAAAAACTCTCTTAAGAAACGCCGTTGGAGCTGCTCTTAAAAACAAATCTAATGGCAAAAATCAAACCCAAACGTAAAGAATATATATCAATTAATTTTGATTATTTAAAGTGAGAAGTGTATTATTAATAGTCAGGGTAAAATTATAGTTGCAACTCCCAACTTTAAATATGAAGTCGATCTGATTTCAAATATAAATTGTATAGATCGCCATTAAACTTTTTCCTTTTTCTTCCAATTAACTAATTTTCTTGGAAAAAATAAGTACTTGTAAGCTCTTTTGCATAAAGTATAAAATGTAAAAGTATATATTTCAATTCGTCGGTGGTTTTCTAGATACTCCCGTTCTCTTACATTTTCAGTTCTTTTTCCCCACGTGACTATTTGAGTATTTGTTTTACACTTTTTTTGGGTCCAATTATAGTTATATTGCATCACATTTTATTTAACTTTCTATACGAACTATTATTACCTCACTTTATAGATTTCCCTATAAATTTGATAGCTTTTGAAGTCATGGTAAAATTATTGAATATGACATTTTCAGTATCACCAATTTCATATTCTTTCTGTTTCCAAAAATGCCTTAAAACTATTAAAAATATATGTAATGCCATTTTATGATTGTGAAATCCACTAAACCCAAACAAAGCCATTTATGTTGGTCTAACGTTTGTCGTCCCAAAAACATAAAGAAAATTGGCAGATTCGATAGATTAAAAAGATTTACAAATATGGTTACTCGTATTTTTGCGCATCCCTAGCCCATCTCTTCAAAACTGAAAAATAAAACTATAGTAAAAGCTATCATTAGTTTTGTTTTAGTATGAACTGTATGAATGTTTTTTTAACAAAAATAAAATGAACTGTATGAAATTTTACTTATTTACGAAAAAACTTAGGATTCTAACGGTAAATTTGTAAGATAGTAAATAAATAGTAGTTAAAAAATTTCTTGAAATATATTTTCACTTTGCTTACATTTGAAGCTGAAATCTATTTAAGTGTACAATAGTAAAGTATCTTATAATTCTCTATCAAAAGATGTTTTAATTTGTAATCCAAGTTTGTAAATACAGCATTTTGTGAAAACACATGAACCGACCAATTAATTACACATGCTGAGACAGTGTCGGTAAAATAAAATAAAATAATTAGCACAATACACTCACTCCCTTCACAAACACTAAAATACCATTATTCTAATATTTTATTTAACAGTCGTCGTCAAACCGCCGTAATACTTAAAAACAAATACTTTAAAAAGAAACTAATAAATAACAAATCCACTCGCAATTTTATATTCATCAAGATACGTACAATTACAATGCAGTGCACACAGCCACACACTACAACAGTGTGAACACTTACGCGTTAGGACTATTACAAAGTCCATGTCTTATCGTACGTGTCAAAACATCATTAGTCACTGTCTTAACCAGGTCCCACTACGTAAGAAGAATAATTAACCACTCTCCCTTCCATCAGCTCTTTTGGCTTCTCTGCTACTCTCTCACCATCACTGAAGATCAATCAAACCATTACCAGCAGAATCTTAGCTGGATTCATCACTCTCCATAAGTCGACACTCTCAGATCTCAAAGGAAGAAGAAGAAGACACACATTACACAATGCTAATCTTCTTCTTGTTCTTCTTCTTATCCTCCGATCTCATCCACGCCGCCGACCGTCGTGTCCTCCATGAACCATTCTTCCCTGTAGATTCACCACCACCATCACCACCGCTACCTAAGCTTCCTTTCTCTTCTACAACTCCTCCATCTTCAGACCCAAATGCTTCACCTTTCTTCCCTTTATACCCTTTACCACCTCCACCTCCTTCTCCGGCCTCATTCGCTTCTTTTCCGGCGAATATCTCCTCCTTAATCGTTCCTCACGCTACTAAATCACCTCCTAATTCAAGAAAACTCCTTATCGTCGCTATCACCGCCGTTTCCTCCGCCGCTTTAGTCGCTGTACTTATCGTTTTACTCTATTGGCGAAGAAGAAGAAGTAACCAACAAGATCTTAACTTCTCCGATGATAGTAAAACATACACCACCGACAGTAGCCGCCGTGTTTATCCTCCTCCGGCTCCGGCGGCTCCTCCAGTACGACGCAATGCGGAGGGTAGAAGTAAGCAAAGGACAGCGAGCTCCACCAACAATAACAGCTCTGAGTTTCTTTACTTAGGAACAATGGTGAATCAGAGAGGAATTGAAGATAATCAATCGATTAGTAATCGAAGTAATAATGGATCAAACTCAAGGAAATTGGAATCTCCAGATCTTCAACCACTTCCTCCTCTGATGAAACGAAGTTTCCGGTTAAATCCAGAAGTTGGTTCAATAGGTGAAGAAGAAGAAGAAGAGTTTTACTCTCCACGAGGCTCAACAAGCGGGCGAGAGACGTTAAACCGGGTCGGATTCACGGCGGTTCCGGGTCAAAACCCTAGATCTGTGAATAATGACACTATCTCTTGCTCATCTTCAAGCTCAGGTTCACCTGGAAGATCAACATTTATCAGTATCTCTCCTTCAATGAGTCCTAAGAGATCTGAACCAAAGGCTACGGTAATCTCCACACCGGAGCCGGCGAAGGTCTCGGAGTTAACAGATTATAGATTTGTTCGATCTCCATCACTGTCGTTAGCTTCTTTATCTCAGGCGGTGAAAAACACTGATTGTGGATTAGGTCAAATCTCGAGATCTCCGACGGTTACATCTCTCACAACTTCACCGGAGAGATCAATTGATAATAACAAAAAAGAGAATCTCGAGAACTCTCCACGGAGTTCGTTATCTTCTGCTTCTACTTCACCGGAAAGACGACCTAATGATACATCAGAAGCTTATTTGCGATCTCCTTCGCATTCTTCTGCTTCTACATCACCTTATAGATGTTTCCAGAAATCTCCGGAGGTTTTACCGGCATTTATGAGTAATCTCCGGCAAGGATTGCAATCTCAATTACTATCTCCTCCTTCTAATTCTTCCGGAGGACAAGGCTTTCTTAAGCAGTTAAACGCATTACGTTCTCGTTCACCGTCTTCGTCTTCCTCTGTTTGTTCTTCACCGGAGAAAGCTTCTAACAAATCACCGATCACATCTCCCCGGAATTCACTATCTGTATCTTCATCATCTTCTCCGGATAGAGATTTTAGCCATAGCTTAGATGTATCTCCACGGATTTCGAACATTTCATCTCAAATTCTACAGCCTCCTGCGTCGTCGGTGGCAATCAGAGCTTCTTCACGAGTACCTCCGCCTCCGCCACCTCCTCCACCATTTCCGTCATGGACACGACGGAATCACGTGACTCCTAAGGCAGAGCCAATCTCCAAACCGCCTTCTCTTACACCGCCTT
The DNA here is from genome assembly GCA_028015245.1 of Cardamine occulta. Lineage (NCBI taxonomy): Eukaryota > Viridiplantae > Streptophyta > Magnoliopsida > Brassicales > Brassicaceae > Cardamine > Cardamine occulta. The sequence continues at coordinate 11,829,433 of CM051370.1, read as the reverse complement.
CACATCCTTTTGTAATCCCATCCGAAAACTTGCCAGTGACTTCTCCAATGGTGACTCCAGAGACGACGACGGTCTGTGCTAATGAGCCGGCAGAGAAAACTCCGAAACCGAAGCTAAAGGCTTTACATTGGGATAAAGTTAGAGCAAGTTCGGATCGTGAAATGGTTTGGGATCATCTTAGATCAAGCTCATTCAAGTGAGTTAATTTCATACTTGATTATGTGATACAATGTGAGTGTGTATGTGGTTATTGAAATTACGAATGTGGTTGCAGATTAGATGAAGAGATGATTGAAACATTGTTTGTGGCGAAGACTTTAGACTCGAAACCAAGTCAGAGTCAGACAACTCCAAGATCTGCTCTACCGAGTCTAAACCAAGAAAACAGAGTCTTGGATCCTAAGAAAGCTCAGAATATTGCGATCTTGCTTCGTGCACTTAATGTCACTATAGAAGAAGTTTGTGAAGCTCTTCTTGAAGGTAAACAATGATAGTTTTGGTTATTCTGAAAGATTCACTTCTTTTATGGTTGGGAGATTCTTGGTGTTTATATTCGTGTTCTTTGTTATGGTTTTTTCAGGCAATGCTGAGACACTTGGGACGGAACTTCTTGAAAGCTTACTAAAGATGGCGCCGACAAAAGAGGAAGAGCGTAAGTTGAAAGCGTACAAAGATGATTCGCCTGTTAAACTTGGACATGCTGAGAAATTTCTTAAGGCAATGCTAGACATACCTTTCGCCTTTAAAAGAGTTGACGCAATGCTCTATGTAGCTAACTTTGAGTCTGAGGTTGAATACTTGAAGAAATCATTTGAGACTCTTGAGGTATTATAATCACAAGCTCTTCTTTTTTTTTACCGTAGTGTTTGTATCGTAATGGAACACGACATTGTTTCTATTCTTTTGGGTAGGCTGCTTGTGAGGAACTGAGAAACAGCAGGATGTTCTTAAAGCTTCTAGAAGCGGTTTTAAAGACAGGAAACCGTATGAACGTTGGAACAAACCGAGGTGATGCACATGCGTTCAAGCTCGACACGCTTCTCAAGCTAGTTGATGTCAAAGGCGCTGATGGGAAAACAACTCTCTTGCATTTCGTTGTACAAGAGATAATCAGAGCAGAAGGCACACGTCTCTCAGGTAACAACAATACTCAAACAGATGATATTAAATGCAGAAAACTTGGTCTCCAAGTTGTATCAAGTCTATGCTCAGAGCTAAGTAACGTCAAGAAAGCTGCTGCAATGGACGCAGAAGTATTAAACAGTTACGTATCAAAGCTTTCTCAAGGCATAGCAAAGATTAACGAAGCTATCCAAATCCAATCAACGATCACAGAAGAAAGCAACAGTAAGAGATTTTCAGAATCGATGAACACGTTTCTGAAAAAAGTTGAGGAAGAGATCATAAGAGTACAAGCTCAAGAGAGTGTAGCGTTATCTCTTGTGAAAGAAATCACCGAGTATTTCCATGGAAACTCGGCGAAAGAAGAAGCGCATCCGTTTAGAATATTCTTGGTGGTTAGAGACTTCCTTGGAGTAGTAGACAGAGTCTGCAAAGAAGTAGGAATGATAAACGAAAGAACAATGGTTAGTTCCGCTCATAAGTTTCCAGTTCCTGTGAATCCAATGTTGCCACAACCTCTTCCTGGACTCGTTGGACGAAGAAAATCTTCATCTTCGTCTTCTTCATCCTCTTCAGCATCAGACGAAGAACATAACTCATCTCATTAGTTTCTTAAGGTGAGATGGATCTCAGCTTTTGTCTGTGCTAGTTGTTGTATAAAGTATCCAGTAATGGGTTGTTTTTGTCATAAACTCCTAATAGATTTAAATATATATATAGAGAGGGAGAGAAAAACTGATGTTTCTTTTTCCTACATTTGTGTAAAATAATATAGGTTTACGTTTAAAATTTGTTCATCTTAAATTAATAATTTAATAAGAGTAAATTAAATTTGTTCATCTGATTCTTGGTTAGTAGATGAGAAGCCTCGTAGACCTGTCGTAAACTCCTTTTAACAAATATCATAAGTTCTTTAGTTCTCGGAGTTTCAAATAGTATGTAGACAACAGATTAATAGAGGCTTGAACTAGTTAACACAAACTTTGTTATATATTAAAAAATATAATAAACTACACGACATAAATTTTAAAAGATTGAACTACGAGTTTAATGGAGCAGACTTCAAATGAAGCCACTCCTCCAAAAATAGGTGTATGCCGTTTAAAGTGGAGAGAACACGGTATTCTTTAGTAAAAGGCGAAAGAATAGTTCGCTTTGTGCTCACCACACGGCTCCATAATTTAACAACCGATGCACCAAATGTTTTTTATATGTGAATACTTCGACGTTTAGTTTTAGTTTTGTTCGATGTGGGACAAACTTAATTGTTCTTTAATTGGGCCAACCTATTTCAGATACTGGAACTTTCCGGTGAGCCGTCACCTATGTTTGTGTTTAATACATGAACATAAATATTCATGAAAACTATGGCTTTCAAGCCTTCTTAAGTCTCGGCATAATACCCGGATCCGATTACCTGAACTGGAATCGATCCAAAAAAGGGTTCGAATCAGGTTTGGTTATGATCATTTTATCCATCGGATCCTAGACTCAAATACCTTTGGTATCAGTTCGATTTTGGGTATTACCCGGTATCCGATCGGGTATCCGAATACCCGAACATAATACATTAACACACATAGATGACATCACGAGGGAGAGGTCGAGGAAGAGGAGGATGAGAATATAGAAGACATGTCCAAGACCAAGTTGAAGCTTACGAGGGAGAATGTTGGATAAGCTTCAAATGTTAACGTAAAGCCCAAAATATATTTACCAAGTCGGGTTTAGATAAGATAGGCTTATACAACCTTAATAGAATTAAGAGTTATCTACTTCTAGTATCTAATAGAAATAGGAATAGCAAAGGAGGTGCTATCATCCATATAAATATAGTTGTTGAGTTGTGACAGTTATATCAAGAACATTAATTAAGAGCTTTTCATTGTTTAGTTTTGAGAGATTTTTTAAACATTAATAAAGTGAGTTATTCTTTATCAAGAGCTAAGAGTGTTTTAGATTCTTTAATTGGTATCAGAGCTTAAGGATAATCGATCACGAAGCTTTGACGAGTCGATACGAAGATACTACAAACATACAGCTGTTGTAACCAAGCCATGGGAGACGACATCTCAACTCACCCGACAGAATTCACGCCACCATCGATCCAATGCCTTATGCTAAACGCTTCTAACTACGCTGTATGGACCATGTGGATAAAAGTCTTGATGAAGATACATAAGGTATGGGATACGATCGAACCCAGAACGGAGGAATCCAATAAAAACAATGTCGCGATAGGACAATTGTTTCAAGTCATCCCGGAGGCTTTTATCTTGCAAGTAGGCGAACAAGATTCTCCAAAAGGGATACAGAACGCAATTTAAATCCAAAATCGAAATTTTTGTCTGATATTGCTAGAGGATTTGAAAAGATCTTCTCGTCTTATTGTCTTATCTGGTGATCAAAATTTTACTGTAAATGAAAGAAATGAAAAGCTATTTTTCCAGAACAGTTTTTTTTCTTTATTTTACTTAAAATACGACCCAAAATTATTGAGAAAGGATTCTAATTTCATCCGCATTTTTCCAACGTCGAGCTTCTCCCACAAATCTCTACATTTTATATTTTGTTTGTTTAGTTTTTATAATTATTTTATTTCTGTTATATGTAATTTCAACTTCATTGAATTATAAAGTGTTAGTGTTGTTAGTTGTTTTATGTATATTCATTTAATCTTTTGTAAGTAGTGTTTATGTCCAAGCATGTCCTGCTTTGTTCAATGGGTTAACGGACCGGCCCGCAGATTTAACTTTTGTAATTTTAAATAATTAAAATATTTTAAAAATTAAAATTAACAACTTTTTAAAAACTTTTTATATTTTAAAATATATTGCATATTATATTTCATCAACTATATACATTTATTAATATATTTATATAATATATTTATTTTTATTAAAAATTGGTAGTCCTTGGGTTGATCCGCCAATCCGCGGATAAATCCCGCTAAATCTGCGGTCGACTACATGGCTGTCTATATTATTTCAAGAGGCCTAAAATTTTATGTCCATACCTACCCCATGGCGGATCTATTTGGACCTACCCCGCGGGTTACCGGTCTGATTGACATTTTTACCGATGTGAGACGTTGAACACTTATATTTTCTTTATTGATTGAGTAATATATGTTTATTTTAAAAAATTCGAATCACAATATATGCAGAAGAAAATCTAAATTTTTATTAATTATATATATTATATAATAATTCAAAATAATTTGAAAATAAGTTCAAACAAAGATGATAGGAGAATCATAATTCATACTATTAAAATCGTAATGTTAGAAAAGGAAACAATTGTATTTGGTTGTAAGAAATGGTAAAGTATTTATTTATAATTTATTTAGAAAGAATATAAATGTTTTTTGGAGACAATGATAAAGCTATCTCATTTAAAGTCTCTTGAAGTAGTGTTTGGTTATAGAGATTATAATACTTATTTTTAATAGTATAGAGATAAAGACTCATTTAAAGTCTCTTGAATTAGTGTTTGGCTATAGAGATTATAGTACTTATTTTTTGAATAAAACTTTTAAATTTGGACGCATGATAAGTAAAATTTTCTGCTCTTTGTATTTAGAATTATTTTGGTTCTTTTTATAATATAACATCTAAACTATTGCCCAATTTTTTTTACGTATGCGAGACATTGAACAAACACATTTTTTATCGATCAAGTAATATATGTCTATTTTTTAAAATTTGAATCATAACATACGTGATATGTCGAGTTTTAACCCAAAATATTTTCTGCAAGTGCACAGACAAACGCAGTAGTATATGGGGTATCGAATCCACAGAGACCAAGGTTACACTATGAAACTATAGATTTTAATTTAAAGCTAAGAGAAATATGGGTTTTGTGTAATTTTCGGAATAGTAAACAAATAAAATAAATCGATGTAAAACAATTAATAAAAAGCACTAAGTTAAGGCGTTTCGCCGGTGATTCGGAGACAAGGCTGAGCAACTATTCAGGGCTAACTAACTACCGGTCTAGAATTCAAACATAAATAAATGTCGCCCCACTCTCGTGATGTATCGATAACTTTATCTAACAACCTAGATACCGAAACTCTCGTCTGGACCTAGCGAAGACGATAAGCATTAACAAGCGGGTTCAATATGTTCACAATCAATCACAGCAATCAACTCTCGTTGGCTGTGCACCAATTGCTCACCAATGATTTATCTAGCGACCTAGAGCACTCTCGTGAATAAGTTTAACCTAAAATCATAGACTAGGTGATCAAGCTAATCTAAGCATTACGAACCCCTATTGGCGAAGACATATAAATTTCAATCCTATTTGTGCTCAGCCATTAACAACCTAAATCACCATTGAAAACCTTAACCTAGCTAGGGATCTACTCACACATAGCAAAATCAAACACAACAAGGCAATAAGATGAATTCATGATTTATTAAAAAGAATAAAGTTCAGGAAAACTTCTCAAACAGAGTTGTGGAATGATCGACGATAGGAGAATAGAGATCCAAAGCTGAGTAATACAAATCCAAATCCATAAGGTAGAAGAACAAAGTGGTGGTGTCTTAGAACCCAAAATAACCTAGAACTAAAAACTGAAGTCTGAGAGCGAACGTCCTCCAAGTCTGAGGATGCTGGCCTCTTTTTATTCTAAAAATTAAATAAAAAACGTGTCTAGGTAAAATAGGTTGGAGCATTCTGGCGAGCACCCTGGCGAGCACTCTGGCGAGCACCCTGGCGAGCACCCTGGCGAGCACCTGCTCCGGGTGAAAAATCGACTTTTTGCTCCAAATTGCTTCTTTTGCTCCAATGTTTTCCAATATCTTCAATCCATGCTCCAGAGCCTCAAAATACCTGAAAAGACACAAAAAGAACTAGAAAAGACTCGAAAACAAGATAAAAGACTAGTTAAAATGGGACAAAATACTAATATATCAACTCCCCCAGACTTAGACCTTTGTTTGTCCTCAAACAAAACAAGATCAAGAACTGAGAAGAGGTTTTGAAAATCACGGGAACTCACTTGCTTGTTGGAAAAATTTCGAACTTCATACCTTCTTCACTGGACCTTAGGACATGTACCGTAGTTAGCCGTGGGGTTCATAACCTAACCTTAATAACTCACAACCCAACAGAAGTTTCGGGATCCCCACTGTCATCTCTTATATAGATTAATGAAAATAAAAAGTACAGTGATCTTACCAAGGGAAATCGGCCCAAAGGGTGCTGACTTCTTCTAACCGAAGACTCTCTTCCGCATGCTCTTCTCTTAACTCTTTCTTCTTTCGAACACAACAACATTTTTTTTTTACTGAGGCTTTGCCTCACAGCCATCACTTTTTTTATGCTTCTTCTTATTATTTTTTTATGGGACGAATCTCCATGAGGTCACAAAGGATACACGGGTCTACGCATCATCCCTTGGTTCACTTCAAAACTTTTAGTTTCCCTTACAACAAGCTTTTCATGAGGTCACAAAAGATACACGGATTTACGCATCATCCCTTGGTTCACTAGAGCTTGTTGCTTTGAACTCTTTTTTTTTTTTTTATAAAAATCGGACCAAGAGGAGAGTTGGAGAGAAAAGAGCATACTTTGTGGAGAGTTGCAGTGTCTTTTATGGTTCGAATAGGTCTTGCCCAATGGACGTCAAATCCCTGAGAAAGAAATTAAAAGTCAAGATTAGAAACCGAATAAAAATTAGAGATGACATTGGTTCAACCTATTTCCCGCTGAACGTGAGCTTTGGGGAATATTTAATCCGCCCAATGCCTTTCCGATACAGAACTTTGGCCAAGCTGTGAGTCATACAAGTAATCCTTAGTCCGAAAATAAATCCAATAGATCAAGTTCATAATTCCCAAAAAAGCTTTTGACTCAATAAAACACTAAAACAGACTCAATAAAAGTAAACCAAGCAGCAGGACCTGATTCACTAAAAATCTAAGATTCTTGGGACTGACACAACAACGAGACTCAATAGAAAAATAAAATAAAATAACTAACCGCTCCCCCGGACTTGAATCACACCGTCTCGGGTGTGAAAAAGAACGAGAGATTGGCGAGAAATAAAAAATAAAAACACACACGGATAATACAATGAAGATAGAGGGTAAAGGGGGATATCACTGAGTAGTCACGGTGTCATGCTCATCGCCCATGGAGCACCCTGGTGGAGCAGGTGCTCGCCTCTTCCTACGGTGCAATGGCTGCCCGGAGCCTGAGGTTGAGTTTGAAGGCTGGGGTGAGGCAGTTGCTGCGGTGGTGGTATGGCAACATCCTCGTGCCAGTGTTTGCATGATCCTCTGCATGAGGCTGTTCTTTTTTTTCGTTGACTCGATCATCCACCTCCTGTACTCGACAGTGTCAGCATCATCAGAGATGGGTGGAAGATCAAACTAACCTTGAGTAGAGGCGGCATGATAAGGAAGTGCGAGGCACGGAACTGGAGTGGCGTCATCGTCGGTGGCATGACGAGATGTGCTTTGACGCGATGTGCTCGGCCTAGCTGATGATGATCGGCTCGGAATGGCGATAAGGTACTGTGGAGGTGGGTGGAACGCAAGATCTTCCATGGTGTCGAGCTCAGTCACGACCGGGTTCAGAAGCTCGATGAGGTTAGACTCCCCGGTCGCAGTAATGAACCGGTAGTTTCACGGTGCGAGGATGATCCTGGAGGCGAGCAGGTGCTTCATATCCATCCGTGACAGATTGGTGACACATGAAGCAGCTGAAAGATCTACTCGGTGATGGCGAAATAGTGGAGTTAGAAGACTCCCTATTCGCTCAACTCTTTGCCCTTTGTTGGTCTCGGTTGGGCTGTCTTTGATTCCGCAAATTACTTCGGCAAAGCGGACGCCTAAGTTGGAACGGTACACCTTGAACTGTTCCGTGTTTCCATTCCCTACAATATGACAACATCACAAGAATAAAAGCAGCAACTCATCAATATTGACTTTGTTACCTACAGCTCAGGCAAACAACATGTTGATGAATATTCTCGCATAAATGCGAAGAGCGGGATGACGGAGGCGGTTCTGACTCGCAGAGTTGGACGAGTATGGTCCCGAGGTGATGTGGCTCCAAAAATCTTTGGACTGCGAGAACGTCTTCGGGGAATCCAGATTGGTTACTGTCTCGCGAAAACTATACAAGACGCAAAAATCCCACATAGCTATATCATATTTCGTCCCTCCAACAAAGAACGAAAACGTACCCTCATCAAGTGTTGGTTGGTTAGGATCTTTGTATGTGAGGGTGGCGGTGGCAAGACATTACCTAACGAGGTCCAGGTAGAGGACGTATTTCTCTAGTGCGAAGGACATGCAATGCGCGTGGCTTAGGACTCACTGAACTTGGTCTTGGAGACCCAATTGCTGCAGCGTAGTCTCGCACATATACCTTGTAGGCTCTAGCTTCAGCCCGAGGAGCTGATTGTAGTAGTAAGCATCGCGTGTGTCCCACGAATTCGGTGAGAGTGGCGGAAGCTCCTTGATACCGAGATCAAAGGGAGTGTTTTCGGCTCGGGGCCATGGGTGCGTGGCGAGTCTCTCGGTGGGGGTGGATGGCGTGGAGGCGCTAGCTTTGCCTTTTCCTTTGTTGGTGGTGAAGAACTGCTTCGAAGGCATGATGAGACGGGGAGCTTGGAGACTGCGGTAGCGAGAGGCGGAGCTGGGCTGAGCGAGAAAAAGTCAAGAACGACTTGAGGTGAGGCGGAACGCGAGACGAGATTGTCACGGGTTGCGATTCGGTGACAGAGATGAAAGACGGAGGAGGAGTCTCACGAAAAACAAGCCGAGAGACGAGGGAGAATGGTTGGGAGAGTTTGCGAGAGCTTAAGAGGCGGAGATGACGGTGACTGCGGAGGATGAGCGAGAGAACGCGGTGAAGGAAGTTCGCGGCGTGGTGGATTTGAGATGGGGAGCGGTTAGAGGAGAGTGTTGTGCGATGTAGTTGACGAGAGAGAAAGATATGGCGATGGAGGTGATTGGAGTTGCTCGGTTTGAGATTTAAAGTGAGAGGAGGTAGGGTTTTGTCTGTGTTGACTCGGCGAGCACCCTGGCGGAGCAAGTGCTCGGACCAGTTCTGGGGTGCTTGGTCAAATTTTTTTTTTTTTTTTTTTAATAATTATTTATTTATTTATTTATTTTTAGTTTTTTTTTTAAAATGAAATCACAAATAAAAAAATTACTATCAAAAGAAATTTTAAAACGAATTATGTACAAGAAACCTTACCAGTGGGTTGCCTCCCACCAAGCGCTTGTTTAACGTCATTAGCTCGACTGCAGCAGCGCCTAAGCGCGAGAGCTCCCCCAAACTTAAACTTAGCCTTCTTCTCTACGACAACATAAGAGCCATTTTGCTTACCATCAGAAATCGCTACATAGAACACACCCTTGCTGACTTTAGCGAGAGACCCTCTTTTGAGGTAAGTCAACAATAGCTCTGCTAGGCGAGGAATGGCCTTCCCAGGATCAATGGCATGTAAGCATTATTCCTCATTTCGACAACCTGAAAATCACAAAGCATTAAGCAATCATCAATTCTTACCTCGAGGTCTTTGATGAGTCCTTGTGAAGTTGAGGGTTTACCCCATCTGCAAATTTGAGGGTTCTCGGAGATGGAAGGATGTTCTCAATCCCTAAGCTTTGTGCGGTTGCCTTAGACATGACGTTTACTGTGGAACCGGAATCACAAAGAGAATCCTCAAAATCAACTCCAAGTATAGAGCATGGAACCACAAACTTTCCGGGATCTCCGATCTTGGGGAGATGCCTTAGTTTAACCGCTGGAGATGGACCTGGAAAAGGAACCTTGGGAGAATAAATCCTCGTTGGAGGAGTTTCTGCAGAACTGGCCAGAGCACCCTGTTGGAGCAGGTGCTCCCGAGAAAATTTTGGGTGCTCGGTAGATTTGGTCTGAGATTCTGCTGGAGCAGTCTTAACCTGTGTTTCTGAGTGTGAACCATGTTCCAGCATATATTCATATGTGGCAAGAGATTTTCCTTGGGTCTTGTGTTCCGTAGCTTGCTTTTTACCCTTTCCAATGACTTTAGGGCTAGTTGGAGGTGCCAACACTTTCTCACTTCTCAGCTCCACTGCGGTGAAGTTTTTCATGACTTCGCGTTGTACGTCAATACTTAGGCACTGAACCTTCCAATCCAAAGTAGCAATCCGTTCGTTCATCTGCTGAGCATTCTTGATTTGTCCATCAAGGATCAGTTTCATCATCCGTTTAAGCTCATTCTCTTCGTTCCAAATGAAGTTCACTTGAGCACTTGAGCCACTATAACCACTTCCATTCCTGGGGCTATGCTCACCCCTTGCTGAGAGAACTCCTTGTTGTCGTTTGACTGTTTCAGCGGTTTGGGCAACTTGCATGTCAAGCTTCTTCACGTGAGCGGTAACAGCTTCATACTTTGCATTCAGATCATTATACATGTGATCAACCTTGGCATTAATCTCAGTAAACGCCTTCGGTTGGTTTACCATGAGTTGCTGCATAAGACTCTTCAGCTCATCCTGAGATGTAGGCGCAGAGACAGCTTGTGGTGGTGTAGCGAATTGGGCGTTTTGTTGTTGGTTTCCTCCTTGGAACTGACTCTGATTCTGATTGGGGACATACTGCTTCCCCTGAGTGTTGCTGGAGTAAAACTTCTGGAAACCCTGAGCCTGAGGCAACTGATCTATACCTCCTTGTTGTTGCGGATAAATCTGGTCTTGTGGGTTCTCGACGTTGGTGCTTCGGTAAGAAAGGTTCGGGTGGCTCCTATAATTTGAATTGAACCCACGGTTCTGCACATATTCTTGTCCACTCACATAACTGACCTCTTGCATACCAGCACAATCATCCTCTTCAAAATTTTGGGAGATTGGTGCACTCCCATTCTCATCCACAAAGTGAACCAATTTTTGGTTTCCCCTAAGGAGTAGGTTAACCCTTGCCGTCAGCTCATCAATCTTCTGTGTGTCTGCACTGTTGACTTTCCTAGACCTATCATACTCAGGAGACTTGTTGTTTGAGCTCGATGCTAAGTTCTCAATCAGCTCAAAAGCGCCCTCCTTAGTCTTGGTCATAAAGTCACCATTACTAGCTGCATTCAACGCATTTCGGTAATCCCACTCAACTCCATCATAGAATATACCCAGAATCTGCTCGTCCTTAAACCCGTGGTGTGGACACTCTCTGCGATATTCCTTCAGCCTTTCCCAAGCCTCACAAAAAGCTTCACCGGAATGCTGTTGGAATGAAGATATCTTGTTCCTTAAAGACACGGTTTTCGACTTAGTGTAGAAGTGATCCAGAAAAGCTGCTCTATATTCAGCCCATGTCTTCAATGAACCTGGTGGTAGTGACTTCAACCACCGTGATGTCTTGTCCGCAAGTGAAAACGGGAATAACTTGCACTTCAAAAAATCATTAGGCACTCCATTAGAGCCCGTGGTGCTGCAGATTTCCTCAAAATTTTCGATGTGGTCCATGGGTATTTCAGCAGGCAGTCCATGGAAAAGGTGTTGCTTCACCAACAAAATCATTTGAGGTTTGATTTCGAAGTCTTGCCTCTGAATTGCTGGAGGCACAATGGCAGCTCGGTTCTGGTAGTAGGCGTGTGGATTATCCGAGTCTCCAATACCAGGCTGTTGTTGCTGAGCTTCTTGTCTATCTCTCCGCATCTGTTCCATTTCATCCCGAAGCATCTGCAACTGAGCAGCCATTCCATTATCTTGTTCAGCCATAATGACCTGAGCAGCTGTAGTGAGTCTTCGCTGTCGGTTCTCCCTTTCTAGCCTAGCTAGCTCTTCGTTTGAAAAATCAACTAAGCTCTCGGTGCAATTTCTTCTTGTTCTTCTACTGGTCATGCACTTGAAACATAAGAAAAAGAAAAAGAAAAAGGAAAAATAATTAGTAGTTTCTTAGACTGAAAATAAAATCAAAAATCAAAGGTAACGCAATTGGTCCCCGGCAACGGCGCTAAAAACTTGATATGTCGAGTTTTAACCCAAAATATTTTCTGCAAGTGCACAGACAAACGCAGTAGTATATGGGGTATCGAATCCACAGAGACCAAGGTTACACTATGAAATTATAGATTTTAATTTAAAGCTAAGACAAATATGGGTTTTGTGTAATTTTTGGAACAACAAACAAATAAAATAAATCGATGTAAAACAATTAATAAAAAGCACTAGGTTAAGGCGTTTCGCCGGTGATTCGGAGACAAGGCTGAGCAACTATTCAGGGCTAACTAACTACCGGTCTAGAACTCAAACATAAATAAATGTCGCCCCACTCTCGTGATGTATCGATAACTTTATCTAACAACCTAGATACCGAAACTCTCGTCTGGACCTAGCGAAGATGATAAGCATTAACAAGCGGGTTCAATATGTTTACAATCAATCGCAGCAATCAACTCTCGTTGGCTACGCACCAATTGCTCACCAATGATTTATCTAGCGACCTAGAACACTCTCGTGAATAAGTTTAACCTAAAATCATAGACTAGGTGATCAAGCTAATCTAAGCATTACGAACCCCTATTGGCGAAGACATATAAATTCCAATCCTATTTGTGCTCAGCCATTAACAACCTAAATCACCATTGAAAACCTTAACCTAGCTAGGGATCTACTCACACATAGCGAAATCAAACACAACAAGGCAATAAGATGAATTCATGATTTATTAAAAAGAATAAAGTTCAGGAAAACTTCTCAAACAGAGTTGTGGAATGATCGACGATAGGAGAATAGAGATCCAAAGCTAAGTAATACAAATCCAAATCCAAAAGGTAGAAGAACAAAGTGGTGGTGTCTTAGAACCAAAAATAACCTAGAACTAAAAACTGAAGTCTGAGAGTGAACGTCCTCCAAGTCTGAGGCGGCTGGCCTCTTTTTATTCTAAAAATTAAATAAAAAATGTGTCTAGGTAAAATAGGTTTGAGCACCCTGGCGAGCACCTGCTCCGGGTGAAAAATCGACTTTTTGCTCCAAATTGCTTATTTTGCTCAAATGTCTTCCAATATCTTCAATCCATGCTCCAGAGCCTCAAAATACCTGAAAAGACACAAAAAGAACTAGAAAAGACTCGAAAATAAGATAAAAAGACTAGTTAAAATGGGACAAAATACTAATATATCAATACGTAGAAAAAATCTACAATTTTATTAATTGTATATATTATATAATAATTTAAAATAATTTAGAAATAAGATCAAATAAAGATGTAAAGAGATTCATATTTTTCAATATATATATGTTTAAATTAGGTAGAGATATTTTAGGAAAGTTGAAATTAGTGTTAGTTTCCATAATATTAATATATATGTGATTGTTTAGATGTAGGAATAGATATAAAGATGTTTGGATATAATGATTACTCATTTGTACTTCACTTTTAATAGTATAAAGATGTGAATCTTTAGACTTTTAGTTTTAGTTTTGTTCGATGTGGGAAAATTTTGGTTTTCTCTTATAAGTTATAACAGGGCCGTTCCTGTGACCCATGTTCATGTGTAACACGTACAGAAGGAAGCAGGATTGTGGGCTTTCAGCCTTCTAACTCCCCGGTTACAAAAAAATAAAAATAAGAAAGTACTCAAATTTTCTTCTATATTCGTGAGATAGAGGTTCATTCCGCAAGCTTACAAGAAATATCCAAAGTTCTTGACTTTGTCAAATGTCAGAAACTGAAACTGAACTCTTCTTTATGTAGTGAAGGAAAAATAATTTGATCATAAAACCTAAAAACTGTGTTAATTACAAAGCAATGAATACATGGCATAATAGCACTTCTTAGTGAAATATCTTTATTAGATATTCAATGGACTTGATCAAGATATCAGTGGAAAAACAAGTTAAGAAAGAAAAACATCGATAAATAAAAGTTTGCTTCAAGCTTAATCGTTACCTTGCTGAATTTTAGACAAACTTGGAACATAATTAAACAAAAATGGTCTTCATTCGACTCCAAATTCCACTTCCCTAACTTTGTTGTTCTCTCCAACGATGTATACCTTGTTTTGGACTTTGTATTAAGTACACACGAGGACTTTCTTCTCCTCATCGACCAAGAATTTAAATGTGCCATTCCAAATTCCAAGCTCAGCCTTCCAATCAACTGCTAAGACCTTGATCCACAACACCACTTTGGTCTCACCAATCTTATTTGTCACCCATATCTCTATCTTTGATGTATGTTCACGTTGTAATAACACGGAAAGTTTCTCTTCTCTAACAACAGATATAGACACATTTTGATACCTAGGATACTGATACGGGAAACATAGACATTCAAAAATTTCTGTTGTATAATCAAAAACGATGAAGAATATTCCGAGCTCTCTCTCTTGTCTACATCTGTAGCAATCCAGTGATATGAGCCAAAGCTCTAGCTTGATTTCGAGTAACCGGCGCCGTGATTTATGAAAAGAAAAGATGAATAACTTAAAAAGCAAAGCTTCCTCTTAACCCTAGTCTCTCTTGAGAATAAGGTTAATGTTCGGAAGATAATTCTTATTGATGTTTAGGGATCCTTTTATAACCCCTTTACAACCGACTTAATTCATAGAAGAAGTAAAATTACCAAAACCTTAATCAAATCTAAAAAAGGAAACATAACAAAAAGAATCCTTATGTCTTAGACCTCCTTCGATGATACGTAATACCATATCTCATATCATTACTGCCCTCCTCGACTAGGAGCTTGTCCTCAAGCTCCAACTCCGGATATGCTTCTAAAAGTTTGTCTGCATCTTCCCAAGTCGAATCATCCTCAACATCTTTAGTCCATTTGACCAGCACCTGCCTATTCCCTCCTCACATCCGAGCTTTTAAAAGTTCAAGTGGTTTGTTGGTAACTAACCTTCCATGTAAAACGGGTGGTAATACTGGCTTGACTTCAGGCGTTGGTTCCTTGTGACTTTTTATAAGGGAAACATGAAACACATCATGAATTTTGGATCCTTGTGGCAATTGTAAACGATACGAAACTGTTCCAAAGCTAGCTAGTACTTCAAATGGACTGTAATACTTCGGAGATAGTTTTGTAAAAACCTTCTTCGCTACGGTCAACTGACGATATGGTTACAGCTTAAGCCACACCCACTTTCCCACGGTGAACTCCACAAATCGATGATGGTTATCATACGCGAGCTTCATTCTTTGTTGAGCCTCAAGAAGCCTTTCCCTGGCCATTGCAAGGAATTCATCTCGACGTTCTAAGGCGACATCCACTGCTTCCACCCGCGTACTCTCGCCTGTAAAATCCAAAAGTCGTGGTGGCTCTCTTTCATACACCACTCAAAATAGCATAGCCTTTAAACTTGTATGAAACGATGTGTTGTAATAGTACTCGATCCATGGAAGCCAATTAAGCCATTTGCGAGGGTTATCCCCCGTTAAGCATCTTAGATACTTCTCCAATGTTCTGTTCACTACCTCGGTCTGACCATCTGATTGAGGTCGATATACGGTTGTGAAACACAAATTCGTTCCCAACAGTCGAAATAACTCACTCCAAAAAAAACTTCGGAAAATCTTATCACGATCTGTAACTATGGTCTCTGGAATGCCATTTAAGCGTACAATATCACGGAAAAATGCTCGAGCCACCGTACTTGCTGTGTAAGGATGACTTAAGGCAATGAAATGAGCGTACTTTGAAGGGACTGATGATTGGTCATGGTGAACAGATTGCTAATCTCTACGTCTTGGACAGAGCTTCCATTATTGCTTTAAATACTTAGGAATTATCTTTTTTTCCGATGGATCGTGTTTATTACTCATATAAGAGACTTTGGTCGAGAGAAATCGGCTTTCCCGAAACATTTTTTTGGAACCTTATGTTCACCGTGTAATTTCTCTCGACCAAAGTCTCTTATATGAGTAATAAACACGATCCATCGAAAAATTGTTCTGTTAATGCTGTTATTGATAAGACATTGTGGCATAATAGACTAGGCCATACATCTGATTCTAAGATAGATTATATTGCTGATGTACTTGGATTCAAATACATTAATAATAAAGGTTTTTTATTGTTCCATATGTCCACTTGCTAAGCAGAAACATCTTCCTTATATATCACATAATCATATATGCGAAAATGTTTTTGACTTAATGCATATTGACATTTGGGAACCTTTTTCTACACCAACTGTGGAGGGATATTGATATTTTCTGACTATTGTAGATGGTCACAGTAGAGTAACATGGGTTTATTTGCTGAGAACAAAGTCAGAGGTTCTGCAAGTATTTCCAGAGTTTCTGAAGATGGTTGAGACTCAATATAAGGCTGTTGTTAAAGGAGTGCGATCAGATAATGCTCCAGAGTTACAGTTTTCAGAATTATACAAGTCCAAAGGCATTCAGTCCTATCATTCATGTCCGGAAACTCCAGAACAAAACTCAGTGGTGGAAAGGAAACATCAACATATACTAAATGTTGCAAGGTCTTTGATATTCCAAGCTCATCTCCTTTTAGAGTTTTGGGGTGATTGTATATTGACATCAGTGTTTCTTATTAATTGATTACCCACTCCACTTTTGAAGAACAATACTCCTTTTCAGGTTCTCACATCAAAGAAACATGAATACAAATGATTACAAGTTTTTGGTTGCTTATGCTACAACTCAACATCCTCCAAGAATCGAAACAAATTTCAACCAAGGTCTAAAGCTTATTTATTTCTTGGTTACCCTGCAGGATACAAAGGATACAAGTTGTTAGACTTGGAGACACAAGCCATTCACATATCCAGAAATGTTGTATTTCATGAGGATATATTTTCTTATGCAACAGGTATGTCGAGTTCGTCTCCTCCTGATCTCTTCTCAATTTTTGAAAATGAGAACATTCATAGGCAAGACATAGATGTTAGCAATATTCCTATAGAAGCGAGGGAACCTTCTATAGTTGTGAATGATACTAATGACATAGAAGTGAGGGAATTTTCTAGTTCTGCCAATGATGATATTTCTGTTGACAAAGGGAAAAGGACATCTAAACCTCCAGAATATCTGCATGATTACTATTGTAACATAACTGCAACTGATATTCCTCATCCTTTATGTGCTTATGTATCGTATGAGAGGTTAACATAAGACTACAAAGCTTATATCTGTGCAGTAACTAAGTTTTCTGAGCCGACTAGTTTTAAACAGGCAAAGAAGTTTGATGAATGGCTTTCTGCGATGAATGAAGAACATATTGCTCTTGAGAGTACTCACACTTGGTCTATATGTTCTTTACCACCGAATAAACGAGCTGTAGGTTGCAGATGGGTTTACAAGACCAAACTGAATGCAGATGGTAGTCTAGAACGTTACAAGGCACATATTATAGCCAAAGGGTATACACAGCAAGAGGGTGTGGATTTTGTTGACACCTTTTCACATGTTGCTAAGAAGACCACAGTAAAGACACTTCTTGCTGTAGCTTCTGCAAAAAAAATGGAGTTTGACTCAATTAGACATCTCCAACGCTTTCTTAAATGGTGATCTTGATGAGGAAATCTACATGGAACTACCTCCAGGATATACAGCAAAACAAGGAGATACTTTACCACCAAATCCTGTATGTAAGTTACACAAATCATTGTATGGTTTAAAACAGGCATCTCGTCAATGGTTTTTGAAATTTAGCTATGTCCTTTCAACACTTGGATTTCAAAAAACTTACAAGGATCATACCCTTTTCCTGAGGAATGTCAATAGTAAATTTGTGGCTGTATTAGTATATGTGGATGATATTATCATTGCAGCAAATGATGATGATGAAGTGAATCAGCTGAAGAATGATTTGAAGAGTTATTTCAAACTGAGAGATCTTGGACCCCTACAGTATTTTATTGGTCTTGAAATAGCAAGAACTGCAAAGGGGATCTCTGTTTGCCAAAGAAAATACACACTAGAGCTTCTTGAGGAAACATGTTTACTAGCTTGTAAAATGTCTAGTATTCCTATGGATCCTAGTTTCAAATTAGTTCTAGATAGTGATGAGCCTCTTCTTGATGATCCACAGTTGTACAGACGATTGGTAGGCAGAATGATGTATTTGACAATAACTCGTCCAGATATCATGTATTTTGTTAATAGGTTGTGTCAATTTACATCAGCTCCTAAATCTTCTCATTTGCAAGCAGCTTATAAAGTCTTGGATTATTTGAAAGGAACCATTGGTCTGGGATTGTTCTATTCTGCTGAGTATGATTTGGTTTTGAAGGCTTTTACTGATGCTGATTGGGGAACTTGCAAAGACACCAGGCGATCTGTTTCAGGCTACTGCATGTTTTTGGGCCCTTCTTTAATATCATGGAAGTCCAAGAAACAACCAACATTATCACTTTCATCTGCAGAGTCTGAATATCGGGCAATGTGTTTTGGTGTTAAAGAGGTTATATGGCTGGTTAATCTACTCAAAGAGCTTCAAGTTCCACAACACATATTAGTTGCATTCTTTTGTGACTCCACAACAGCAATTCATATTGCCAATAATGTCGTGTTTCATGAAAGAACGAAGTTCTTGGACTTAGACTGTCACAAAGACAGAGAAGAGATTGTAAGTGGTTTAATCAAGTCACTGCATGTCAAAACGGATCAGCAACTGGCATATGTATTTACAAAACCCCTATTCCCGGGTCATTTTCACTCTCTTGTTTCCAAGATGGCTTTGTTTTCAATCTACACGCCATCTTGAGGGGGGTATTAGAGTGTTAAAATCAAAATTAGATATAGATTTGATGTAAACCCGGTACAATGTGTGTAACCGGTTAATACTCAGTCTATATAAGAGAAACCAACATGTAAATCGTTGACTAAGTTGAATGAGAAATGTATTCGTCGATTCTGTTTGTTGACTCTAACAAACTTCTTCTTCTTCTTTCTCAATTCTTCTAACAGAAACACTAGTTTCTTCTTTATTTTACTTAACATACCACACAAAGTTATTGAAGTGCGACGCATATAAATACAAAAGAAAATCAATGAAAAACTAAATATTGCACGAAAACTTGCTCCTTTTAGCTGAGTTAGCCTCCAAATATGTTGTTGACATTCGAAATCCAAGAATCACCTTATCCCGTATTCGATTTCTCATATTCGTTATTGAGAAAGAATTATAATTTCATCCGCATTTCTCCAACGTCGAGCTTCTCCCACAAATCGATTTTGACGTAAACAAAAGTTTAGTTGTGTTTTGAAACCTTCTTAATAAAAAAAAAAGGATTTCGATTTTGAGTCAACGATAAACCATGTAATCCTTTAAAAAGGTTTGTTTATGAATTTGTTTTCTATTCTCAAATGAAGGAGTTATCATAAGCGCAGTAACAAATACGATTTGCAGATTTTATTTCTAATGATTGGATTTTATTAATTTTGAACATTTTAAAGAATTCCAGGAACAACGTTAGTATGTGTACTAAAGTGATAAAACAACAAGTTTGGGAAGGAAATAATTAAGTATCCCAAAGTATAGGGGTATGGTAGCTAAATTATTTTCTGTTTCTTATCCTCTTGGCGCTTCCACTCTTCGTCTCTCTCGTCGTGAGGTTAGTTATGACATCTCTTCCAACAATCCTCGCATCTTCCCCTCTGCGAAACATACACAAAGCTTCTTCAACTATTCAAATCCCAAAACTCAATCAAACCCACTTAACTCCACTCACCAATTCACCCAAATTCCAAAACTTTCAGCTTCTAACCAAAACCAATCTCTCCATTACCATTTCCCAAATCCTCCTCACTTCCCCTGTTCTTGCATCTGAATCAATTTCAGACCCATTTTCTGGAAAAATAGATTTGGAATCAATTTTAATCTCCATTGATAATTTTTTCAACAAGTATCCATTTTTCGTAGCGGGATGTACATTCATGTATCTTGTGGTTTATCCTGCTGTGATTTTTTACTTGAGGAGGTATAAACCAATATCAGCCGTTAATGCGTTTCGTAAGCTCAAGAACGAATCTGATTCGCAGCTTTTGGATATTAGAGATGAGAAGACTTTGGCTTCATTAGCATCACCGAATCTTAAGTTTCTTGGTAAGAGTTCAGTTCAAGTTCCGTTTAGTGAGAATGATGAAGAAGGGTTCATGAAGAAAGTTAAAGGAAGCTTCTCTGATCCTGATAATACAGTTGTTTGTGTTCTTGATAAGTAAGGGATTAACAAAAAAAGTTTCAAACTTTATATCAAAGTTAAGATCTTTTAGAGTTTGTCTTACATGTTTTTGCATTTGATTGTGGAAGGTAGTTTTGATGGTAACTCGATGAAAGTGGCTGAATTGCTGATCAAGAATGGGCTTAAAGAAGCTTATTACATCAAAGGTGGTGCGAGAGGGAAAAAGGGTTGGTTGGTATGTTACATCTCTGTCTCTCTTGAATCAGTTTGATCTGTGCTTTGGGTATATAGAGTACATTGTTTTGGACTTGGTTGGTCTTTGTTTGCTTACCTTATAACCAATGTCTCAGGCTATTCAAGAAGAGCTTTTGCCTCCACCTGTGCATATGTATACTGCGAAGAATGTGAAATCTTCAAACAACAATGAAGCGTCTATTGTTGCAACTGAAAACTGATTCAAGAACATAGCCTTGTGGTATGTAGATCCTCGTTCACGGTTTCTGTTTTTTACCTCATGCTATTAACAAAGTTTTCTTTGATTCTTTCTCACCCATTTTAGCTTGGTTGCTTCAATTTTGCAGTGGCAAGACATGATACTATCAGACGGACCATTGAGAAAGCTTCTGTAGGTGGAAGACTTGGTTAGATCTCAAGACCATTCTATGCTTGGCAGAAGCTAACCTTGTCTACAGACTGATTTCTCAGGCCATTTCAATAGAATGAGACTTGTTATTATTATGAAGTTTGTGTGCCTTTGTACCCTTTTGTATTGCATTGTATGACAAGTTTCAACCATAAAAGGAAAAAGGTGTAAGCCTTAGAATGCTATTCCTAAGATTCTTTGAAATAGTTTGGTATTGATCTTTGAGATTTATGATATCACCAAAAACAAAAGAAAGCTTTACTTAAGCTTAAACCATAGTAAACATAGTAGTTAGAATACGTTTTATAAATCGAATGAGTGAAAGAAGAAACAATAGTATTTCACACAAGGTTCTAACTTCCTTGCAATGGAATATAAGTCTAATATTCTTCTTCGCGTTTTACGGTCCCTCGGTTGAAGCGCACCAAGAACTCTATGTTTCCGTCGGCGCCTTTTAAGGGAGATTCAATAAAGCCTTTGTTGGTAAATCCATACCGCTCAACACCATTTATTATCTTCTCAAGAACCTTCACCCATAAACAAGACAACAAAGATTGTGTTTACCATGTATTTGACTTGCTAGATAAAGATAAATGCTTATCACAATCCCAAGTTAGGAACAGAAAGAATCCAGGAGAGCAATAGACAAAGAGCATCAACGGTCATGAATTAACCCGAGAAGATTCAAGTTTCAAAAAGAGGACAGGGAGAAGCATACATACCTCCTGATGTACTTCGGGATCTCTCACAATGCCACCTCTCCCGACCTTTACAGGAAACAAAATGTTGATGAAACAATAGTGAAATCTCAGAGATGATTTATATATTATATTATACTATGACATAAACATATAAGTATCTTCAAGTTAATAAATTGATTACCTGTTGTCTTCGAGCTTCAAATTGAGGTTTAACAAGGGTAACTAAAGTTGCATCTTCTTTCATCACATTCATAACAGCTGGCATCACCTGTTCATAAATTTGAAGTCCGTAAACATTTGCAGATTATATAACATAGTAATCATAGTTCCTGGAAACAAACTGAACAGAAGCAAACATACCTTAAGAATGGAAATAAACGAGAGGTCTAGGGTCACTACATCGACTTGTTGTGGGAGTCCAGGGAGGTATCTCAGATTTGTCCTTTCTATAACAGTCACACGCTTATCGTTGCGAATTTTATCCGCTACCTATTACAGTACACCAAATAAGTAACTGACTAGTTAGTAATTAGGAGAAGTGGCTATGAACATCAAACAATCTGTAGAACTAATACTTAGCACTAACCTGACCATAACCAACATCTACACCATAAACATGAGCTGCACCATAACGAAGCAAACAATCCGTAAACCCTCCTGTAGAAAGTCCTGAATCAAAAACTACTTTCTCAGAAACATCAACATCTAGCTTCTCAATCGCAGCTTCCAGCTTGAGTCCACCTCTGCAAATGAGAAAAAAGAGTAGACGACAGTCGACAACAACAGAGTCTTAACGCACAAAGAAACTGTCAAAAGATAGAGTAACTTAGAAAGGAATAATCACCTACATACAAATTTTGGAACCTCAGCTGTGATCTTTATGTTTGCTGTATTGGCTACAGGCATTCCAGCTTTACTAACTCTTCTCCCATCCACAAGTACTTTGCCTACACAACATATCATACACAACACAAGAGACTAAGAAGACGAATAACATAAACCACTATGTGCTTTATACATATGAATACGAGGAATCATATAGTACCTTGTATAATCCATGATTGTATTAATGTGCGACTGTATTCGTTAAACCTTTCAACACATGCTTCATCAAGTCTCTGTTTTTTGCTGTTATAGAACAAGAAAGAGATGTAATTAAAATGAAGCACAAAAAAGATTGAATCTTTCTGATTTAAATGTTAAAAGAAAGACTCTTACTTCTTTCCACGAGTAGCAGAAGCAAAACATTTCAGGGAACTGTATTCACCAGCTCTAACCCATCTCCCTGAACAAATAACACAGAGCAAAGATTACAATACATTATTATTAATGAAGCTAATGAAGAAAAAACCCAAAATTTCAACTTTTCATTGTTGATCCATCGGTAAAATTGTCTCTTTCACTCTAGCATTTGACAATTAGGCAAAACAATTTGTGGGGTTTTTCCCGATTCGATTTTTTGTCGCTCACGAGTTTTCAAAATCCAGTTTTTAAAGAAAGAGAATTCAAAACTGACAATGCACTCCAAGTGTTTGTAGAAATTACCGGGGAGAAGAGGATTGTGAGATCTGGATAAGAAGCCAAGAAGGGAGCTGCGCAAGGCTAAGGGAGGCCTAAGAACATGAAATCCCATATTTTTTCTAACTCCTTGTGAAAGAAGATCGAAGAGCTATTATCTATCTTCTTCCTGCCAGTGACATTTGACAAAGCCAAGAATTTTGGATACGATTGTTCTATCTAGGGTTATTGCGCAAATTACTCCTAATTAAATAGTAAACTTTTGTTAACTGGATCATTTGAGACACGTCGTTAAATTGAGGTTTACGGCATTAAAGCTTTTGTTAGCAACTTTCGTTTAATCAAAACGATGTCGTTTCAAGTTTTATTAAAAAATCATCAACTTTCAAATTGTGTACATTTAAATCCTCAACTTTTTTATATATGTTGTTTAAATTCTTAAATTTTCGTTTGAGCATGTTTATGGGCTGCAATTGTCTGTTAGCATCTTCCGTTTAATCAAAACGACCAATGTTCCGACAAATATTTATCATTCGTCTTCTGTTTCTAGTTCTGGTCGCTTCATCGAGATACAACCAAATCAAGGAGTAAACAATTAAACCAATAAAATAATGTTAAAACAATTAAATATTTTTTTAATAACCGATTCAATTTCTTATACTCACTTTTTAAAAAAAGTTTTATAGAGTTAAAACTTTACCATTCTTTTATTGGTTATTTGACTTTCCAATAAATGTTAAAACTTTAACTCTGTAAAGCTTAAAAAATAGAAATTGTGAGTATAAGAAATCGAATCGGTTATTTGATTTTTAATGAATATTAAATAAAATTTAATTAGTTATCACCAACGCTTAAAAAACTCAATCTCTTGAGGAGTTTTAGAGAATTCCATGGTGTTGATACCGGATCCGAACCAAGGATCTACTCCCTCCATTCATGACACATGTCAACCACTTCAGCATGTCAAATTAAAGGTTGGGTCAGTTCAGAGTAAGAATGGATGGGTGAACCGTACAAGAGCTCGACGAAGCGAACTGGAATCCGATCAGTGATGAAGCCTCACGAAGGGAAGGAGCAAGGGAAGGAGCAAGGGAAGCAAGGAGTGTCCACGAAGCGAGGTGAATCTGCGAGCATTCAAAAGTCAAGACGTTACGACATTAAAGACCAAATCGAAACCGACGAATTAAAGGAGAATCATAGAATTAATTAGACTTTATTCGCAACATTTAGTTCTTAATTGTTGTATAAATATAAACCCTCATAGTCTTGTGAGATGGTCAATCGTTTTCTTACTTGAAATAAATATAGATAAATTCATACTTTTTACTTTGCAAATTTATTTATATTTTCAGTTTATTTTCTTAAAAAAAATCTGTTTTACTTTAATAATAATTCGATATATTATTGGGTGTGAGATCCTGTATCCACATTTTGGCGCTGTCTGTGAGGAGAATCATATTTTCAAGCTACAAATCTACTGTTTTAGAGCAGTTATCGTCATCAAATTCATCATGACTGGCGGTAATGGTGGAGACCAAATTAGTGTCAACAATGATCATGCCACTATCGCTACTGTACATGAATCCCTTTCAGCAATCACTCAGAACATGACCGATTTGTCTACTAAACTCGGTAGCATCAAAAGAAAGATGACCTCTTTGAAGAACGGTCAGGTAAACTTCACCAACAATCAAGTGACTCTTTTTCTCATTTGGATTCCATATCTATTGGGCTTTCCTCTGGAAGTCATAATGCCCGTGTACTTTATAGGACCGCAAGGATTTCCAACCATCAAACTTCTGCGAATCCTTCTCAAAGTATCAACCTTCAGACGCCGATCAATGAAATAGCAGCCCTTCAAGCTGGAACCAATTCTAGTGGAGAAGCGAATCTTGCCAATGACGTAGTCGGTGATGGAATCAATTCTATAGTTGCGGCATATGCGGTCAACAACAACAACAATGACATTCCGGTTGAGATAAGAGACACTTGAGGACACGCAATCATCTCAAACTTTAACCAAGTGAATCGTACTCTTGACGAGATAAAATCAAAGTTCCACCAAGCGACTAGTTCAGATCCCGAAGTAGACAAAATGATAGAAGAAACTCGTCCATCACCGTTTACAGATCGGATAGGTAACTTTTGGATTAAAAATGCGCGAAGGGTCAACCTACCAACTTACGATGGAACAATGGACCCTAAGAGCTATTTGGCTGCTTTTCGCATTGCAGTTGGGCAAATCGAGCTCGAGGCTCATGAAGAAGATGCAGGCTACTGCAACCTATTTTCAGAGAATCTTTCTGGTCAAGTCTACTTGTGGTTTACACAACTTGAATCCGCTACGTTTAATAGTTTTGACCAACTATCATCGACCTTCATCATGCAATATTCAGTACTTATGGAGAAAGGTAAAATGGATAGTGACCTTTGGAATTTGTCTCAGGATCCTCAGGAACCTTTGAGAAAACATATTGCCAAGTTCAAGGACATCCTGTCCAAGATCTCGGGAATATCCCACACTGTTGCACTGGCAGCTTTATGAAATGGTTTATGGCATGAGTCAAGGTTCCCCTTGGAGCTTACATTTAACAAGCCAACTACCATCTAGAACACCTTGTTTGGAGCGAACAATTGGATCGAGGCTAAAGAAGAAAGAGTAACCTTCGAGAAGAAGTACTGAACCGTAAAGCCCGGAGTTATGTCTACAACTAATAAGATCGAGCCAAATATCACAAAAGATACCAAACGCTTTGGGGCTTCCCCATACAACAATAGTGTTGGACGATCCTCTCTTGGAAAAGGATAGTTCGGATCTCCTTTCTCGAATATTTGGGTTCCCAATGAGAATTCTTATTGTGACATCCACAGAGCCAATGGGCATAGTACCAAAGACTACCATGTCCTCAAAAAAACACTTGGCCGAGCTGTGGTCCACTGGAGACCTCGCAGACTTTAAGATCAAAGAGTTCGTCGAGCAATATCATAAAGAGTGTGATGAGCGAAGCGTAGAGCCACTGGTGAAGAAACCAAAAACTATATGGTAGGATATGTCTCTTTGTCGGATTGATCGTAATATATTGTAGGCTCTGTGTCATTTATGATAAAATAAAAGGCTATGTATTATTTCCAAAGTGGTCATTATATTGGTAGGCTTTACCTCGTCCTCTATCAAATGGAAAATTATGTCTCTTTAACTATATGAAAGTCAAGCTTTATGAATTCTTATAGAGAAGGTTATGCCTTCTGAGTTCTTACCAAGAAAAGCTATGACTCTTATTTTATGTGTTATAAAAAAATATTTTCTCATATTGAGAATTTATAAGGCACATGTCAAGATATTATTAGACAGTGCAAAAGTAATTAAAAAGTCTAGATGACCTAGTCTCTCGACTTCTAAAGGCATAAACTTAATAATCGATGATGTCTTGTACTCTCCAAAAGTCTCTTTCAAGACATTTTTTTATTGATAATCATATAGAGACTATGAATAAGAATGACATTGATGATTTTTGCATCACATTAGAGAGGAAACATATATTGGGAAGAATTGTCCATGTTGTCCTTCGTATTATATCGCACAGAGATATATATGATCGCATAATATGTTACAGTAAACTTAAAGTTTACTTGTACATTTAAATTTTTTTGAATGAAAGTCTTGGACATCTTGGTTCATTCATGATGCGAAAAATTTGTTCAAAAATTCTTATAGTCATTCAATGGAGAACCATAAGATTTCTCAATATGATGAGTTTACATGTGATGCATGTTCTCAAAGAAAATTCATAATTCGACCATCACCAACCAAAAATTGAGAATGAATCTCTAGTATTCTTAGAGATAATACATGATGATATATGTGGATATATTCATCTTTTATGTGGGCCATTTTGATAATTTATAGTATTAATTGACACATCTAATAGATTGTCACATATGTGTCTATTGACAACATGAAATACGACTTTCACAAGATTCATTGTCCAAATAATCAGGGTGAGAGCACAATTCTTTGATTATGACATAAAGAAAAATTGGCTTGATAATACTAGAGAATTTAATTCACAAGCCTTTAAAGATATTTATATCTCAATGAAAATCGATGTTTAACATTCAGGTTCTCATGTTCAAAATGGCATGACTGAGTGTTTAATAAAATGGTCAAAAAATTAAATAAAATGTGGTATCGAATATTCGACCACAATTGAAACATGCATATATATGTATATATATATATATATGACAGAAATACTAGTGAACATGAAGTTTACTAAATACTTAAAGTATAGTATAACCAGTTATGTCATATCGGTCAAACAATGATATCAAAGATCATTAAAATTTATGTTGTAAAATATAAGTCCTTTCAGGTATTGTATGCCTTCGCGCCCACACCATAAGAAGTAAAATTTTAATTCTTGTTAAATTAATTTACATTTATATACTATCTATGGAGTGGAAGGTTACACATCCTCCTTGATTATAATGCAGATTATGCCTCATGAATCATATGGCTTTAGGTCAAATCACCATTTTTGATTGAACAAGCTTAACCCCCAAATTATACTCATTAATATAACCGATCTATAAATGAAATGGGCCATTGTCTAAAATAGACTCTTTCAGAAATTTATTTCCAAACAAGGTCCTCTGGGAAGGATTTTTTCAACTAGAGGTGCCCTGTTTGGAAATAAATTTTTGAAATGATCAATTTTTGGGTATTTTCTCAAATAAGAATCGGTCCAAGATGAGTGGATAAGAAGAACCATCATCTTGAGAAATAGTATTAAGAGTCTCACAGGATTTGAAACATAATACTTTACTCAAAAAAAGTAATTAATTAGATATGTTATTAATCCAAGTGGAATTCAATATGGAATGAATGTACTAAACTAGTCATTATCTCGAGGGGGAGGATTAAAGAACCCCACATCAACACAGTAAGTTGATAATTTTGGCGAGTTTACATCACAAAGTCTGAATTACTTTGGTGAGTTTACATCCCAAAATTTATTGCTTATTGAACATCTATTGAAATAAAGTGGAACATCTATGAGATGATTATCACACTCAAAATTAGATTTAATGAATCGTTCATAAAGGAAATCTAACAGATTGCAAAACGACTTATGATAAATTCAATCTCCATATGTTAGCATGGATTATGTAATTATGATTTTACATATTAAGCCAAAAAGTTATTAAAGATATTTCTCCCATGTATTTAGTCATGGTTCGAGATTAAAGTTTTATCTTTAGAACTTTATGGGTGTGCGATATATAATATGAATGCTCAATCACACCACATAAAATTAATATCCAAATAGAATCAAATATATATTGTTGGAGTCTTGGAGATAAATCTCCACTTTAATAAGTCATCATTTAGATATGTGATTACTGAAAGATTTGCATATCATCATTTTGATGATAAATTTTATTCCATCATTATAGAGAGTTGAATAGTTTTGAGTCCTTGAACAAATGATTATGAACTTAAATTTCAAATGTTTAAAGGATCATTATTCATATATATTGCAAATAACAGCTGATGGATGAGATTTCAAGAAAAGAATTATCATTATTGATCCTCGAATGAAAAAAAAAATATAAACATAAAGTTCAGAGTATTATTCATTCTTATATTCAGCTGAAATGCTCCATATATGCCATAAAAGACTGAGTCTATGGCGATAGACTATTTTGGTTCTATAAATAAAGAAAATCCTCAAAAAGTAAAAGGAGCAAAGAATATTGATAAGAGGATTAGACTCCCGAAAATGAGCAATATACCATTAAAATATGTCAATGGTTTATAAATAATCATGTACATGGATGAAATCATTGATAAAGATTAATGATAAAGAGATCTCAGTTAACTATGTCATTACAGGATATATAGAACCAAAGACAAAAATGATTATCGACAAATATAAATTATATAGTGCATGCGATATGATTAATAAGGATCATGAATCTACGCTATATGATGAACGTAAAGACTCTGTTGTGTGATAAGCGTAGAGAGAAATATTGGCCAATAAATAAAAGAAGCAGCCAAGTCTATGTTAAACTCGTATAAAGAAACGAGAAATTTTGGAGCAAATAGTTAAGGCATCAAAAAGATATTACGATATATAAAACAAAATGGTATGACGTGCCGGTTTTTGTTAAACTATCTAATATTGATAAATAAATGTTTGATGTTATATGAGTGACTTGAATTATGCCTCAAGGGAAATGTTTGAAGAGCTTAATTCCTGAAAATTTTATGATATCATAGTTAAGTTTCCGAAAACTCATAAACATGATGATTTTGATAATCATTGAAACTATAGAGTTATTTTGAATAAAAAACATTAGAAAGACAAAAATATCTCGAGATATTCCAATTAAACATCTATCAAAATAGATATTATACTAGTCACTTCTAAAGGAAGTATAATATATATATATATAAGGTCATCAAAGACCATACTAAAATGCTTACGAGCATTTATATATCTTATAAATTGTACATGCATTTGCTACTAATCTACTTGCAGGATATAACTCACCCCTACGAATAGATATTGAGATGAGTTAAAACGTGTCTTTCATTATCTGCAAGGTATGATTGACTTGAGCTTATTTTATTTTAGAACCCTCGAGTTTGGTCTAGTTGGTTTTACAAATGGAGGATTTATATCAAATCCATGAAAAGATATATCACAAAAAAAAAACTTCGTGGCATTTCCAGTAGCAGATTTTGGTCGTCGCTTATTCAAAGAAAAACATTATTGCATTTTGTGAAGCATGTAAAGAGTCCCAAACATATACAAGAAGCAAGTAGATATTCACCATTGAAAAGCCAACAAAATTGTTTAAAGACATTGTTGCATGTGTCGCCCAATTTAAAAGAAGCTATATCAAGAGAGAGACGACAACACTTTTTTTCCAATATTCTTCTCTTACAGTCAAGAACTCTCAAGAAGAATCAGAAAGTTGAGATCAAAATGAAACTTATGAAGATGAAGCTTCTAGGGAGAGACATATGATGATGTGTGTGGCTGCACTCTTTTATCGTACTGGATTTTTTCATGACAAAGTTTTTAACGAGGCAGCAAATAACACGCAAAAGATAGACGTTAAAGGAGAATTTCAATGATGAAGCATCTCTGAAGAGAAGAGCACATCCATATTTTCCCGGGGAAGATTGCGCTCACTGTACTTTTTTTCCCTTGTCATGGTTTTTATCCCATTGGATTTTTCCATGATACGGTTTTTAATGAAACAGAACGCAATATGATAATAGTGATGGATAATTAAGGGGAAGTGTTAAAAAAAAAAGTGATTATCCATCTTTTGCCCCATTAGGCAACACATGTTTTTCTATCCTTAAGACGTGTTATCCTTATCATCATGTCATTTGTCATTATCTCCTTCAGCATTTTCTTGTATAAATAGATGTTGTAGCAATGAAAACAAATATGTGAATAATACAACATTTGATTTTGTTTCTCTCATCAATCCATCTCCACTTCCTATTGTCACTTTCTTTTTTTCTTACTTCTTTATTTTACATTATATATATACATATATATATACCTATACATATATATATATTTACATATACATATTTATATATATATTTTGAGCAGGCCCGATCCTAAGCCCATTCTCATGAAACATGGGTTTAGGGCATCATTTTTTTTTGCAATTAAAGCCCAAAATCTTTGTTTTTCCACAATTAGGCCCCATAATTTTTGTTTTTCATAATTAGGGACCCAAATTTTTTTTTGTTTCACAATCGGGGCCCTAAAAATGTTGTTTTCACAATTATAATTCTGAATTATTATTATTTTCACAATTAGAGCCCCCAAAATTTTGTTTTGCATTGGGCCCCATATTTTGAAGGACCAGCTATGATTTTGAGTTAGAGTTTATAACATAAACAAATATTTTTAGGTGAATATGTACATTTTAGTTTTGTTTATTAATCCAATAATTAACTTTACAAACCCTTACGCTCATTATAACAGCTTCAGAAAATAAAATAAAAAAAAGAGTTAATATTGAGAATCTTCTAAACCACAACCAAAACCTCTGCCGGCGTCGATCAAACCAATCCCGACTTCACCACCTGGCGACATCAAGATAAATCTCTGTTCAGTTCCCTAATTGGATCTCTATCACTATCGGTCCAACCAATTGTCGCTCGAGCAACATCTTCTCGAGAGATATGGCAGATTCTTCATCGGACCTATGGCAAACCTTCAAGGGGACACATCAAACAACTGAAGACTCAGCTCAAACAGATTAACAAAGGAACAAAGTCCATCAACGAGTTTATGCAGAACATCATTGACAAAGCCGACCAGCAAGCTCTCCTTGGTGCCTCCGTTGAACACAAAGATTTGTTGGATATCATCACAGCTGGCCTTGGAGATGATTACAGACCCGTGATCGAGATGGTGAATGGTAGAGACACACCAATCTCTATTGATGAGCTCCATGAGAAACTCATCAATCGGGAAAACGCACTCAATACTACAATGGTTGCGGTCTCAACCAACTTCCCTATCACAGCCAATGCTACACAGTTCAACACGTCACATCAACATCTCGGTTCTCTTCTAATTCACGTGGTGGTTACTCGGCTTCTCGTGGTGGCAGTCGTCAATCTCGACCATACCTTGGCAGGTGCCAAATTTATGGAGTACAAGGACATGGAGCCAAATATTGCCCTCAGTATCAAATGCCCTCGCCTTCACCATAATACTCTGCTCCATCGTTTTCTCAGTATCGTGGTTATGCGCCATCATCTCCAGCTCCACATCTTCCACTACCATCTCCGCAGTGGCATCATCAAGCACACCATGCAACCACAAGTTCACCTGACATTTCTCCTTAGCTACTCGACAGTGGTGCCTCCCATCATATCATGAGTGATCTGAACAATCTAGCTCTTCATGCTCCGTATGCTGGGAGTGAGAATGTTATGATTGGTAATGGTGCAGGCCTTCCAATTACTCACACAGGTTCCACCTCTATTCCCTCTTACTCTCGTGATCTTCTTCTTTCAAACATACTATGTGTTCCGAATGAAGAAAAACCTTATTTCAATTAACAAGTTATGCAAAGCTAACAATGTTATGGTTCAACTTTGTCCATATGATTTTCAGGTGAAGAATCTCAACACGGGGATAACACTACTCAACGACAAGGCCAATGAGGGAGTTTACGAATGGCCGATCATCTCCTCCACCTCTACTCCCATTAAAGTTGTTTCATGCTCCGCTTCTTCTCTCATGGACTGGCACTCATGCCTAGGCCATTCAAACTCTCAAACACTTAAGATTACGATTTCTCATTTCTCTTTACCTTTAGCATCTCGTTTGTCTTCTCAGTCTTTGATTTGCAACTCTTGTTCCAGTAATAAAAGTCATAAACTACCATTTTCTATCTCTATTTTAACTTCTTCTAGCCCTCTTGATATTATTTTCTCTGATGTTTTTACCTCCCCCGTTGTCTCAATTGATGGTTACAAATATTATGTTATATTCGTTGATCCCTTCATGAGATATACATGGATTTATCCTTTGAAAAACAAGTCTCAGATTGCACAAACCTTCCCAATCTTTAAATCTCTAGTGGAAAATCGATTCAAAAGAAACATCACAACATTGTACTTTGACAACGGTGGCGAGTTTGTAGCACTCAGGCTGTTTCTTGCACAACACGGCATCTCTCATCTCACATCTCCGCCGCACACTCCCGAACACAATGGAATTGTAGAAAGGAAACACCGTCACATTATCGAAACTGGTTTGGCTATTCTTACCCATGCGAGTATACCATATATTTATTGGACTTATTCCTTTTCCACATCTGTCTACCTTATCAATCGACTTACCATGCCCAATCTCTCTAATTCATCACCATATCAACGACTGTTTCAAGTAGAACCCAATTACATGAAGCTACAAACCTTCGGGTGCCTTTGCTATCCATGGATTCGGCCTTATGGACAACACATGTTCAGTCCTAGATCAAAGTCGTGTGTCTTCTTGGGATACTCTCCAACTCAGAGTGCGTTCATATGCCTTGATGTGCCTACTTCTTGTGTCTACATATCACATCACTTGATTTCTTTGAATCGGTTTTCCCTTTTCCTCAACTTTCACTTAATTCTTCTACGTCACATCTAAATTTCTATCCTTCTGACTCCGTCTCAGTCTCTGTTTCACCTAATCTTCATCGGCCATCGTCCCCATGTTCTGCTCCTTTGCCTGGATCAGTGGAAACAGTTGACACCATGACATTGTTACCTGCACAAACTAATGTTAACAATACCGCACAAGAGTCACCTCCGCAACAACCTGACATAGCTGCTACTCACACTGTTGCTCCAGCTGCTCCACCACCAGAAATTCAACAATAAATCATCCCAGCCAATAATCACTCGATGCAGACTCAATCTAAGGACGGTATTTTCAAACCCAATCCAAAATATGGGCTTATGGCCATTCTTTCGGAAGTTGAACCAAAGACATACACTCAGGCATTAAAGGATAAGAAATGGAGATGTGCCATGAGTAATGAGGCCGATGCCTTCACTCATAACGACACATTTGATCTGGTTTATCGTTCGAAGGCTAAGAACATTGTGGGGTCTAAATGGATTTTTCGTATTCAACGCTTACCTAATGGTTCTATTGACAGGTATAAAGCCCGTTTGGTTGCCAAAGGATTTCATCAACGGCCTGGTGTTGATTTCCATGACACGTTTAGTCCAATAATCAAGCATGCATCAATCCACATGGTCCTTGGCACCGCAGTCGCTAAGGATTGGCCCCTCCAACAATTAGACGTGAACAATGCATTTTTCCAAGGTCCGCTTGAAGATGAAGTTTATATGCTTCAACCACCTTCTTTTGAAGACAAAGAAAAGCCAAATCATGTATGGAGATTGAAAAAAGCAGTGTATGGATTGAAGCAAGTGCCGAGAGAATGGTACACAACTCATAAGGATTTCTTGGTTAATATTGGCTTCAAAAACTCATATGCTGATGCTTCTCTATTTATTCTTTGATTCGGATCCCAATTTTTTTATATTCTCGTCTATGTCAAAGATATAATAATCATGGGAAATGTATCGTTGGAAATACATCTTGTTTTGGATTTACTTGCTGTGAAATTTTCTCTCAAAGAATTAGAAGAACTCTCGTATTTCCTTGGTATGGAAGCCTACAGAACTGCCGAGGGTCTTCTTCTCACGCAAATTAAGTATGTTAGTGATCTATTACAGAAGACTAAAATGGCACACACCAAACCAGTCACGACTCACATGTCTTCGTCACACGTTCTTACACTTGGTTCTTGTGTTCCCTTGACCGATCCCACTGAGTATAGAGCCACAGTTGGGAGTCTCCAGTACCTTGGCCTCACTAGACTCTCACAGTTCATGCACAAGCCAACAAAGCTTCATTGGGAAGCAGTTAAATGGGTTCTTCGATACTTGTTTGGCACAGCAAACAAAGGAATTTTTTTCTCAGCCAAGACTCCACTCACTCTTCATGCATATTCAGATGCTGATTGGACTGGAGACAAGGATGACTACACTTCAACATGTGCATATATAGTCTATCTTGGAAAACAACCGATCTCTTGGGCTTCACGGAAACAAAAAAGAGTATCTCGGTCTTCGACAGAGGCTGAGTATCGAGCATTAACAGAGACAGCTTCCGAGGTTAAGTGGCTCTTCTCGTTAACGTCTGAACTTGGTATATAGTCCACTTCATCTCCAACACTCTTTTTTGAAAACATCGGTGCAACTTACTTGTCAGCTAACCCGGTTTTCCATTCAAGGATGAAGCATCTTGCACTTGATTATCACTTTGTAAGAGAACTTGTTCAAGCTAAGCTGTTATGTGATACACGCTATGGTATCATTTACCATTGGAGGAAGAAGTCGATCACGACTTAGGAGTTTGGTTTTATGTTTTCCTTTTAATTTAAAAACAATTTAGTATTTCCTTTTTACGTTAGATTAAAGATTAGGTGATTTACCTTTTATTTTAGTTGTATCAAGGTCTATATAAAGACCTCTTATGATTAATAAAGAGTTATCTACCAACAATTAACCTAATTCTCTAGAGAGACTTGGGTTAAGAGAAAGCTTTGTTTTAATCTCTTTCAAGCTTTAGCTACGGGTCCGGTTATGAGATCTCAGTCCAAAGCTCAGGCTTATATCAATTTGGTATCAGAGCCATCTGATTCAATGGGAGACGCGGATAAGGTTGCAACACAACTAGCAAAATTGGGAGTTGAGCACGGAACTATCACTGCAAAATCGGACACACTTGCTACATCAAGTGCGCTGGGGCATGGCATAGTGGGAAAAATATCAACACCAATTTCCAAAGGGGATCGAAACACTACCTTGCAGGGTACGACTTCCAGAAGCTTAACGAGCTGTGGGATCAGAGTGGTAAGAGACGAGCAAAAATTTACTTTCTCTGGGGGACCATGGTCGATACGAGCTGTGGGCAGAGAACGGGGTCATCGACGAATCGATGGAGGAGGTGATTGGCACGTGAGATAAATCGGAGCAGCACCTAACGAAACTCAGCCAGGTTATGTTCATAATGAATTACGTGTACGTGAAGAACTGATTGAGAAAGGAGATTATGAAAACTTGGAAAAGGGGGCAACAGTTCAGATCGGTGTGTGGTGCCACCATCAAAGATGGAATTTCCACCTTATGACGGTTCTACGCATGTAGTAGAGTGGCTGCAAAAGTGTGACGACTACTTTGCGGATCAAAGGGTATTTAATGATGACGCAAAAGTGCGGCTGGCAACATTTGTTTTAACAGGGAAAGCCTATCACTGGAACAACAATTTACGGCAATAGGTCACACATCGACTAGGTTGGACAGAATTCAAAAGGATTTGTAAGAGTCGTTTTGGAAAAGCAGTTTCAGTGAATCCGGTGGGAGAATTATCTAATCTAAGACACACAGGTACAGCTGATGAATATTGTAGTCAGTTTGAAGAGTTTATAGGTAGACAAACACAGCTCACATGAGACCAACAACTATGGCAGTTTCGTGTGGGATTGACGGATAATTTACGGAAAGAAGTGGAGTATCTTCGACCAGAAACAATTTTTGAAGCAATGGAGTATGCTCGGGATAATGAATACAAAATTGAAGAGGACAAAAAGCCAAGAACATTTGGAGGACACTTAGCTCCACCACTCACACGCCATGTGATTTCCACAGTGAGGCCAGTAACAGAAAAACAAGGATTCCACATTGTAAAAGGTAATTTACAAGATGGAGAATCATTACCATCTCAACAACCAGGGTTGAAACAATCTTCTCCAAAGAAGTTTTGGAAGAAATTAACCAGCGCAGAAATGGCTCAACGACGGGCAGAGGGGAACTGTTTCAATTGTGATGAGTTCTACACACCAAACCATGATTGTAAACCAGTTTTATTTTACATAATGTCGGTTATGGATGGAGAGGATCAAGAAGATGAACTGATAGAAGAAGATGTAGAAATCTCTTTCAATGCAATGAATGGAGAGTAAACAGAGACGACATTTCAGGTGCAAGCGGATATCGCAATAGGAAAAGTGTGGGCTTTACTTGATATGAGCAGTACCCACAACTTTAAAAAGAGTAGTGTGGTCGAGATACTTGAAGTTCCAATAAAATGGAGGCCATGACGTTTTGTCGCGCTTCCAGATGAGAAAAATATCCAATTGACGGGTTTTGCAAGGGTTTGACTTTGTGTGTACAAGGACACCAATTTAAAGTCGACCGTTTTGCAATTCCATTAAATGGTTTTGATGTGGTTCTTGGTATTCGCTGGTTAAACTCACTTGGACAAGTAGTTTGGGATGGTCCAAATCAAACCATAAAATTTCAAAAGGGACCAACCACTGTCATTTGGAGTAGAGAACCTACATCTAGAGGTAAAGAACAAGCCTCTATCAATGCGATTGGAGAAGATACATGGCTATTAGAGCATTGGTTTGGCAATAAAGAGGAAGTTTTCACAACACCAGGTATTTTTGGTTTGTCAATCTCAATACGGAATATCGTAGAGCAACAAGCACTGAATCCTTTGAACATTGAGACATTTTCGGACTTTATCAATGTATTACTAAGCCAATTCTAAGACGTCTTAGCAAAACCAACGGGACTTCCACCACAACGAGACTATGACCACCGTATAAGGTTAATACAAGGAGCAAACCCCATTGCAGTTCGTCCCTACCACTATCCTCGTTTTCTTAAAGATGAAATCGAGCAGCAATGCGCAGAGATGTTATGGAATGGAATTATTAGACCCAGCAACTCGCCGTTTTCCACGCCGGTGCTATTGGCAAAGAAAGCAGATAATTTGTGGAGGTTTTGCATCGATTTTAGAGAGCTGAATAAAATCACCGTGAAAGATAAGTTTCCGATTCCAATGGTGGAAGAATTGTTGGATGAGTTACATGGTGCTCGCTTTTTTACAAAACTTGACCTAGCATCAGGGTATCATCAAGTGCGCATGCATGACGA
Organism: Cardamine occulta; assembly: GCA_028015245.1. Classification (NCBI taxonomy): domain Eukaryota; kingdom Viridiplantae; phylum Streptophyta; class Magnoliopsida; order Brassicales; family Brassicaceae; genus Cardamine; species Cardamine occulta. The sequence goes on along the minus strand of CM051370.1, from coordinate 11,791,778 downwards.
GGATGTAGAGAAAACTGTGTTTATAACACATCATGGACATGTCAAGTTTTTGGTAATGCCTTTTGGTCTCTCAAACGCACCATCGACATTTCAGAGCCTCATGAATTCTGTATTTAAGGACATGTTGCACAAATTTATCTTAGTCTTCTTTGACGACATTTTGATTTTTAGTGCAACATGAGAGGATCATTTACAACATGTACGGACCGTTTTCACTATATTGAGAGAACACAAGTTGTTGTTAAAAATGTCCAAGTGTTCGTTTGCTCAACAAGAAGTGGGGTACCTCGGTCATGTGATTTTGTAAAAAGGAGTGCAAGTCGACCAGTCTAAAATTACAGCCATTACAGAGTGGCCTCGGCCGGAATCAGTACGTGCGGTTCGAGGATTTTTAGGCCTCTAAGGATATTATCGAAAATTTAAAAAGGTTACGGCGTGATTGCAACTCCATTTACTAAACTCCTTAAAAATACAGGTTTTACTTGGATTTAGGACGCGGACAAAGCTTTCATAGCCTTGAAAAATTTTCTGTCAGAATCACTAGTGTTAGCACTTCCAGACTTTACGAAGGAATTTGTGGTCGAATGTGATGCATCAGGGAGTGGAATTGGCGCTGTCCTTCAACAACATGATCGTCATATCACCTTCTTTAGTCGGAAATTGGCAGATAGACATATTAAGCTCGCGGCATATGAGCGAGAGTTGATTGGTTTGGCAAAGGCAGTATTACATTGGAGACCTTATTTATGGGGAAGAATATTTATTATATGCACAGATCACTATAGCCTTAAGTTTTTATTAGAATAACGCTTATCCACATCACCCCAAATCCACTAGATAAGTAAATTACTTGGATTTGACTTTGGAGTAGAATACAGATCGGGTATGACTAATAAGGTGGCTGATGCTCTGTCAAGGCAAAGCAAAAATATTTTCGAAGAAACTTGTGTCATCCACGCCTTAGGTAATACTAACAAAGGGATTTTGGCGCGCCTTCGTGTGGAGGTACAAACTAATGCCACTCTCTCGACATTACAGGATAGGATAATATGAGGTGAGGAATGAACAATTTTGGAAGCAAGAGGCGGTTTAATTTTTTGTAAAGGACTAGCTTACATGAATGCAGATTCAGGTTTGGTCCAAGAGGTTATCGCTGGATTTCATAATTTTGGACACGAAAGAGTTCAGAAGACAATGGACAGAATAAAACGAGATTTTTATTGGCCCGGATGGAAGAAAACAATACAAGTATTCGTTGGAACTTGTCAGATATGTCAGAAGAACAAGTGGAAGACACTGCAACCAGGCGGTTTAATGCAACCATTGTCCATTCTTATGAAGATTTGGTCAGACATTTCAATGGATTTTGTTGAGGCATTGCCAAAGGTCTCGGGTAAAACAGTGATTTTTGTTGTGGTAGATCGATTCTCGAAGTATGCCCGCTTCATCGCGTTAGTCACCCTTACACTGCGGTAACTGTCGCGCAAGCTTTCTTTCGCGATGTTGTACGATTACATGGAATTCCTGAGAAAATTGTTTCCGACAGAGAAAAAGTTTTTTGGAGTCTTTTCTGGCGTGAGTTGTTCCGACTATTGGGAACCAATCTCTTCTTCACCACAGTCTATAGACCTTAATCTGATGGGCAAACCGAGGTCGTCAACATAACTTTAGAAATGTATTTAAGATGTGTAACAGGGGATGCTCCACGAAAATGGTTGACTTGGCTTCCTTGGATAGAGTATTGCTTACAACATCTCCTACCATACCCGCTTTAAATCAACTCCATTTCGTGTTGTGTATGGAAGAGAACCTCCATGACTATTGGATTATACAGTGGGAAGTTCACATGTTGAAGCAGTAGATGTGGCATTGGAGAAATGAGATGAATTCTTGCACATGGCTAGGGAACGTCTTCTGGAAGCATAAAACCGAATGAAATCTTCTTATGATAATCACCATCGTGCCGTCGAGTTCAAGGAAGGCGACTGGGTTTGGTTAAAGCTCCAGCCATATCAACAAATGACGGTGGCCTGAAAAGCCTTCACGAAATTGTCACCAACGTTTTATGGGCCTTTTGAGATAATAGCTCACGTAGGAACTGTGTTGTATCGTCTTCGGCTACCAGAGGGATCCCGAATTCATGATGTGTTCCATATGTCACTCCTTAAAGCACACAAGGGTCCACATCCTGATCAAAGTCCCATGTTACCACCAGTGCTCCAAGGACGAGTTTTACCAACAAGACCAGTCAAGCTTCTTCGTGCAAGATTGGAAAGAGGTAAACGATAGGTACTCACACAATGGACAGAAGATACTACAAATGATTCTACCTGGGAAGATGCAGAGAAGCTAATAGAGGCATATCCGGAAATGGAGCTTGAGGACAAGCTCCTTGTCGAGGAGGGGAGTAATGATACACGCTATGGTATCATTTACCATCGGAGGAAGAAGTCGGTCACGACTTAGGAGTTTGTTTTTATGTTTTCCTTTTAATTTAAAAGCAATTTAGTATTTCCTTTGTACGTTAGATTAAAGATTAGGTGATTTACCTTTTATTTTAGTTGTATCAACGTCTATATAAAGACCTCTTATGATTAATAAAGAGTTATCTTCCAACAATTAACCTAATTCTCTAGAGAGACTTGGGTTAAGAGGAAGCTTTGTTTTAATCTCTTTCAAGCTTTACTTACGTGTCCGGTTACGAGATCTCAGTCCAAAGCTCAGGCTCATATCATTACGTGTCTCACATATAAGCTCCACAGATCAACTAGTGGATGCTCTCACTAAGCCTCTAACCCGAGCTCATTTCCTTAGTCTTTCGGACAAGATTGGTCTTTCTACACGACGTCCATCTTGAGGGGGCATATAAGTATATACATAGAATATATTGTATAGGAATATTTCTAAATTAGATATGATCGTATCTTCTAGAAAGATGTAACCTATAATGTATATAAATACTTCTATTGTTTAATCAATAAAATCATCAGTTCATAATAAACCTACAATGTATTCCTTGCTTTGTAATTAACACAGTTTTTAAATTTTATGATTAAATTATGTTTCCTTACGTAAAGAAGAGTTCAGTTTCAGTTTCTGACATTTGACAAAAGCACGAACTCTGGATATTTCTTCTAAGGTTGCGGAATGAAGCTTCTAACTCACGAACATGATTTTGGTATTTCTTTATTTTTACGTGACCATACAGAAGAAAATTTAATTTGAGTAATTTTTTTGTTACAGTATTTGTAACCGAGGAGTAATTAGAACTCAGAAGTCTGAAAACCATAGTACTGAAGATTAGTGCCGGTAGTGCTTAAATTGGTCCAATCCCTGGGTTGATACTTTGGAGGTTTACGTTCACACATAAAAAAAATAAACTTAATTTTTACACATAGTCTATCCTCGTAAAACCAAAATTACGCATGTGAAGAAAAAAAGATATATTGTTGTGAAGAAAAAAAGATATATTGTTATGAAATTAGAATCTCTACTGAATCTTCATCGACTTTTCTTTTTTTAAAAGCGAAGCAGCCCGAAGAAACATCTTACCCACTTCATCAGAGTCTGGGGACTTATTATCATCATTCTTCTCACCTGCTGATTTAACCTTCATTGGATCTCCAAAGTCTTTATCTTCTCAAGAATATCATTGTGATTTCAGTTCCAATCCACTCCAAAGCTCCAAGATGGAATAATTCCTTCTCGGGTAGGAGTATTAGAGATCATTGGTTTAGTGCTTTGTGTATAGTTTGGTTATTAACTCGGGTGTAGGCTCTTAGTATATAAACGTTCTTTGTATCTCATTTACACTTTAAAGAAAAGTTTTATAAATTTTCTTTCTCTACTGATCTCTTATATATGGTTTTGGGGAGAATTCAATACAGCTTGCCCTTAAAGAAACTATAGCTCTTGTTCAAGCATCAGAATATATTTTCTAACCGCACGAAAAATCCAAATGCCTTTTTCCTCGAGAGAGTAATAATCCTTGGCGACATAATTTCAGTTGGATGTTGCACATAGTTCCTCCCTCTGTATATAAGTGTCGTACGTGTTCCCTTAATGTCGCTAACTCAGCAGCAATCTCCTTCACTTTAAAGTTTTGATCACAACCTGTACTTCTGTAGCGTTTGATGCTTCTTCCAATGAATCGCATGTTAATCACTCCTTGGTATATTCCGTGTCTCCCTATTGAAACGTAATTCTTGCACTTTTAAGTTTAAACCCATTTTCAAATATTATAGAAATGCTCCTCCCTGAAATCTATACATTATTTGGGGTTCGAGGTATAAGAATATCCATACATGGGATTAACATAAATCACTCCTTTCATTTATTCTCATTAAACTTCGCATGTATTTATTTACTATCCATGTTGCTAAGCTCTAGTGTACCTGACATTCCCCATAAATAATACTCCCTTTGTTTCACTTTATTTGTAATTTAAGTTTTTGTACACTAATTAAGAAAAACATGAATTTGTCTATTTTATCCTTCATTAATATACCTTTTCATTGGTCAATACATTAAAATAATAGGGTTAATACTAGAAATTTTAGCAAATCAATGCATTGAAAACATAAAACAACACTTATAATGAAACAAATTTTAAACCCTAAAACTACATTTAAAATAAAACAGAGGGAGTATACAATCATCAGTTAATTTTACAAGATTACTAAAATTTATTTATCTGAAACAATGTTCTGAATTAACAAACTTTAATATTGTATCTATTAATATCTACGACTTGACGGAATATTTTTAAAAACCCGAAAACCTAGTAAAATTCTAATAAAGTGTAAGAAATCTAAAATAAGTCTTAAATAAAAATAAAAAGATTTTACTTTCTGTTTAACTTGTGGGTACATGTTAAATGGATTCAATTTAAAAGTTTATGTATTATACGGAAATAAAAATTCATGTATTTCTTGGATATTTAAAAAAATCGCGTATATTACTAAAAATTGATAAATAATTAATGTATTTTTATAGAATTTTTCCTAAAATTTACAAGCCCTTGGACACGTTATCTATACTATTAATCGAAGAAGAGGGGCAGAAAAAATTGCAAGCCATTTAAAAGTTTTAAAAAATATTATGGCTCATGCCATTGAGATTTAGTTTTGGGAAAATAAATAATTACAAAGATTTGGGGCAATTCCGACACTAGATCCAAAATAGAAGCTGATCCAAGCCGATAATATTGCCGGCCTGCTTAAAAACACGCGGATCCTAATTTAACTGACCCGTTTAATCTTTGACCCGCTCAATCTGTACAGAACAAACAAAACAATCATATTCAGCCCAAATCGATGCTTTTAAATAAAACTGGATAGCCCATTAAGCATTAATTTGCTAACTAAATGACAATAATAATCGCAACAACATCTAACAAAAACTACACAATATCTAATCAAATCAGCATTTATAATGAATATTTGACTATTAATGGAATTCATATCTATTAAATCTTCAACATTAGTGCTAAATCTACAAAACAAACAAAACAATCATATTCAGCCCAAATCGATGCTTTTGAATAAAACTGGATAGCCCATTAAGCATTACACTGCCGCCTAAATGACAATAATAATCGCAACATCTAACCAAAACTACACAATATCTAATCAAATCAGCATTTATAATGAATATTCGACTATTAACGGAATTCATATCTATTAAATCTTCAACATTAGTGCTAAATTATACCAACTCCGAAATTAAAAGATTTAACCTAAATCTTTACAACCAATCGTAACAAAATCACAGTGCTATATAAAGGGTCAAACTTATCCCTACCATTTGTATACCATTCACCTACTACGTCAAACTAAACTAAAAACAATGGGTCCGAGAATTGGAGAGACTTACCTGAAAGATTTAAAAGGTTTTAAGTCAAGCTGGCGCATCCGTGTTAAAATCTTGCACATGTGGACACAATTCACCCCAGGTTTTGGAGAAACCATAGACAGGATCGTCTGCGATGAAACTGTATGTTTCTCAAATCTACAAAATATAGATCTAACATGTAAATTATTTTACACTAAAATTTATTATGTTTTATCTTTTTTAGGGTGATAAGATGCATGCCACCGTTAAGAAGGCTTTCATTAATCGATATCAGCGTGAACTAAAACTCGGTGAATGGAAGATTATTGATACCTTTACCGTGTCAGCTTGCAGTGGACAGTTTAAAGTCTCAAAGATTCCACACAAGATCACTTTTATTAGAAACACAGAGGTCTTGGTATCTGAATCGATGTCTGATAGTAGATTCCTTCAGTTAGCTGATTTTGTTCATGTGAAGGACCACACATTAGACGAAATTGTTTTAATAGGTACAATCATTTACATCTATACTCTATTTACTCAAACTATTATGTTATATTTTTCTAATACTTTAACTTATTCACTTTATTTATCATTACAGATGTTTTGGGTGAAGTTGTTAGTGTTGGTAAACTTCAAACTGTCTCAACCAAGAATAAAATGGCTCAAAAGCTTAATTTTGAAATAAGAGATGCAAAGTAAGATATACTATCTAGTTTTTCCGGGACTATCTTTTTTTTTGTCATTAACTATTATTGACTATTTACTAACTTATCAATGTAGTGACAAGCGTTTGGCGTGTACTTTATGGGAAACATTTGGTGAAAAAGTTCTCAATCCTTGCCAAAATGTGAAAAATGATGAAAAAATTGCCGTGCTCATCAGATTTGCAAAAATTCACACGTTCAAAGGTTTTAGTTCCCCTATCTTTCTTTCGGTTTTGTAAGTTACAAATTCTTAAATTTATTAATGTCTACATATATAGGTGAAAGAAGTATAACCAATGGTTATGAGTTCTCGGATGTGTTGATAAATGCGAAGGAATATGCTGAAGTAGAACAATTCATGGCTTCGTAAGCATGTTTTTTTATTTTATTCTCTACTCTTGGGGTTTAAATGTTTTATCTAATCCAATAGTGTTTTCATTCAGGTTGCCAACTGATGGATTTCAGCTGGCTCTTACAGAGCCTTCGCAAACACAAGATTTGCAGATATTCAGTAACGCTGACAAGTTCATTGATTATCCTAGGGCAACCATTGCTGAACTTCGTGCTTCCAAAGAGGTTAATTGTTAATTTTGAGTTTTACTAAAGTATTGATGATTAGAAGTTGAAAGTTTATTATATGGAATAACATTTTTAAGTATAATGATAGAAAATGTTAGTAGATTTGAATTGGTTTAAATAAAATCCAAAGCTTATGATTATTAGTTTCGTACTGGAATTACGTTTAAAATTCACCTTGATTTTAGATTGGAAAATGGAGAATCATGGCAACAATTTGTGCCATTGATACCGACTGGGGTTGGTTTTACATTGGCCATCGTGACTGTTACAAGAAGGTGGAGTTAGAAAAGGTACCAGACAACAAGACTTCGATGACTAAGAAACCAAAGAAGCAAAATTGGTTGTGTGAAAACTATCAAAAAACAATAACACATGTCACTGCAAGGTATATATCTAAAATATCTTATTGAAAATATAATGTGTTTTCTTTATGTTTATATCTAAACTATCTTATTCTAACTCTTAACAGTTACAGCTACAAACTACATATCAATGTAGTGGACCAAACAAGTGACACTAAACTAAACCAGCATCTGAGTTACTAAATGGAAAATTTGAAGAGGTATATAATCATTCTTCACAATGTATATAACACTTATTCAAATGCTAATGTCAAACACTCTACACACGTGTGTAGATTGAAGATCCAACAAATCTGCCTGATGCACTCAGGAATTTGTGTGGAAAAACATTTCTGTTTTTTACTTCCAATGAGAAGGAAAATATTCGTGGAACAAAAGACTACTACAAAGTTACTCGGGTCTGGTTAGGGAATGAAATCACTAAAGAAGAGTTTGATGATTATGATTCTGAAAGCATTAATGTTTCATCTTCTAATGTTTCTCGGCACAAGGTAAAAATAACGACTATGCCAGTTTAGCCTATACTCTATCTTTTTACTTTGTTTTAGATACAAAAGATTACTGATGTTATGTTTTTACTGTAGGACATTTTAATGCTTACTAATAGCAGTGAAAATGAAAATGGAAATCATTATGCTTTGTCTACTCGTTCTTCTAAGAGGAGTAGTGATGATATCATGGAAATCTCAGAGCAATCAAGTACAACAAAAAAGATTTGCAGTCGGACTTCCATCAACATTGATGCAGGTAGTGTTAAAGAGATTGTGAAACTGGATGACGAGAAGATTGATGATGAGCCAAAGAAAAAGTCTACTAAAGAAGTTGTTGAAAAAGATGCTAATGCTTCAGTTGTGAAAGAGGAAAAGGTGAATTTGCAGAAAGTGAAGCATGAGAGGTACAAGGAGTAGACGCTAATGCTACTCATGGTGATCGTGTTTCTGCTGTTGTTGAATCGTCTAAAAACAAAAAGGTGAAGAAAACCTAAATCCAAATGATACTGGATCAGCTGAAAAGAAGAATGAAGTCAAAGACTTCTTTGATTGCAGGTTTGTTAATTTAATAGTTATACATGCTCTGAATTTTGTTAGATTATTGTCACATATTAAGCTAAAATTCTGTTTTATTTTAGGTATGTATATGCCTGTGAAGCTGCATGGAGAATTTTAAAATATCCTATACATTATCGGTCAACTTCTGTTATGAGGTTATCCTTCCATTTGCCAGGCGAGCAACTCATATATTTTAAAGGGGATGACGAATACAAAACAATTTTGAATAAGGCAGATCTTGACAACTCCATGTATTTGGCTTGGTTTGAATTAAATAAAGTCAGTGTTATTGCTAGGAAAATGACTTATGCAGATATTCCAAGAAGATTCATATATGATAGCAAAGAGAAAAAGTTTAACTTAAGGAAGAGAGGGTTTGTTGTAGGAAGAATAAACTATGTTCCCCATAAAATAGAAGATGGATACTATATGAGAGTCCTTCTTAACGTGCAAAAAGTTCCCAGAAGTTTTGAAGAGCTGAGAACTGTTGATGGTGTGCTTTATGAAAACTCGAAAGATGCATGATTTGCCTTAGGTTTATTGGATAACGATAAGGAGTACATTGATGATTTGCATAGAACGAGTATGTAGAGTAGTAGTTTTTTTCTGCGTCAGCTTTTTACATTCATGTTAGCCAGTTTATCTTCACCAGAAACTGTTAGAGAGCAAACATGGCATTTGCTTTGTGAAGGGATTCAATCAAAAATTAGAGAAAAATGCAACCGACCATGTATGTTATCTAAATACAAATCAGTTTACTGTTTTCTTTTGATATTATTGTTTTAGTTTTACAATATTTGGTGCGTTTAGTCTCTATCTTATTGAATAATGTTTTTGTTGTAGATCTAATATTACCAGACGAAGCTATAAAGAGATATACTCTTGAAGAGTTGGATAAAATTCTTAAAAGAAATGGAAGTTCTCTAGCAGCCTATAAGACAATGCCACAGCCACCGAGAGATATTATGAATAACGCTAATGCCCTAATATTAGATGAAAAGGCGTATGATCGTAACAAACTAGCCATAGATTGTGACAAATGGATTAATATGCTTACACCTGAGCAGAAGGTAATCTTTCATAAAACTTTTGGGGCTGTTGAAGGCAATTTAGGAGGAGTATTCTTTCTTTATGGTTTTGGGGGAACTGGCAAAACGTTTATGTGGAAAACTCTCTCTGGTGCTATTAGGAGTAAGGGAGATATAGTACTTAATGTAGCATCAAGTGGCATTGATTCTCTTTTGTTAGAAGGTGGTATAACAGCTCATTCTAGATTTGGAATTCCTTTGAATCCTCATGAGCTGAGCTTTTGTTCTATAAAAGGTGATTCAGACATAGCTAAATTAGTAAAAGAAGCTTCTCTAATTATTTGGGATGAAGCTCCTATGATGAGTAAACATTGTTTTGAATCATTAGATAGGACTATGTGTGATCTAATTCCTAATGTGGATAATAAGCCTTTTGGCGGAAATGTAGTTGTATTAGGAGGTGATTTTAGGCAGATACCACCAGTAATCAGTGGTGGAGACAGACCAAAAATCGTAATGGCTGCACTTAATTCATCTTATCTTTGGAAAGACTGATGTTTCGAAGCTGACAAACAATATGCGTCTTTTTGGTAACAAATTGAGTCTAAGTGAAGCAACTAGGATTCAAGAATTCTCTGACTGGATTTTGGTTGTAGGAGATGGGAGAATTGCAGAACCTAATGATGGAGAAGTTCTAATAGATATTCCAGAAGAGTTTCTCATTACCAAGGCAAAAGATCCTATTGATGCAATGTGCAGAGATATTTATGGTGATCTATCAAAGTTGCAAGATCAAAAAATCCCAAATTTTTCCAAGATAAAGCTATTTTGTGCCCAACTAATGAAGATGTGAACCAAATTAATGAAACAATGCTTCAACAACTCACATGTGCTAATTCATTCTCTCAATGTTTTTATATTTTGCTAAGTTATTATTTTATATCATACTTTGAATATAAAGCAAACTAATAATATTTTTTCAGGTGAAAAAAGAGTTTACCTAAGTTCTGATAGTATAGACCCTATTGACTACGGTGGTAGGAGCAATCCTGTTTTGCTCCAGATTTTTTAAATACTATCGAGCTTTCAGGATTACCTAACCATTGTTTACGCCTACAGGTTGGTTGTCCAGTAATGTTGCTAAGGAATATTGATCCAATTTGTGGTTTAATGAATGGCACAAGACTACAGATTACTCAACTGGAAGAATTTGTTATTGAAGCAATAATTCTTACAGGAACTAAAGTTGGTCAAAAAGTTTTTATCCCAAGGTTGTTAATTTCACTATTAGATGCAAAATTGTCATTCAAGATGTGTCGAAGACAGTTGCTTTTCGCTGTATGTTTTGCTATGACTATCAACAAAAGCCAGGGTCAGTCTTTGGAATAGGTTGGACTCGTTTTACCTAGACCTTGCTTTTCTCACGGTCAACTATATGTTGCTATATCTAGAGTTACATCTAGAGAAGGATTAAGGATTTTGATAGTGGATGAAGAAGGAAAGCCAAAGAAGCAAACAAATAATGTTGTTTTTAAAGAGGTTTTCAAAAACCTCTAAATATAGTTTCATTTTGTTTCAATTAAAAATAACTTGCTTTGTTATGAATTTCGGTTTATGTTTTTTCGGTATTCTTAGTTTATTGAAATCTGAAACTCAGAATGCAATAATTTGTGATATTTGCCTGCGGTGGACATATACCAATAGTTTTTTTCAGTTTAATTTATTTATACAATCTTTATTTTCTTATGATTTTTAAGTTTATATATATTTCAGATTTTGGTTATAGTTTATATTTACTTAAAAATCAAACACATAAACAAATTGTGAATGTTGTTTCATTTCCAAAGAGGTTTATAGCCTAAAAAGCAACCAAAAATTAAAATGTTAGTACTTCAAATTAAAATGTAGTCAACTGAAACAAGTTTTCTGTCTCTCTTACTAATTTGATGTTTCCTCCTGCCATTAAAACAATTGTAAACGTTAATAAAAAGTGATAACTGAGAAACTATATAAACATATAAAACTTTGTATCTTATGTAAACATGCCATACCAATGAAAACACATTGATTGTTGGAATTAACCATGATAAATTTCTTCAAAGATATAACTTTTTTCTCAGGGCACATTAAATTAACCTATAAATCAAATAATACCAATATATTATTCGGTAATCAATCAACCAATTCTCATTCGTAACATCAAACATACTAAATAGACAAACTATAAAATAATTAATGAATAAATGTTGAACAATCGATTCATACCTCAAATTAGAAACTATGGAGAAGCAATGGTCTCTCAATTTTTAAAAGAAGATCATAATGAATCTTCTTACACCGGATGAAACAGAATTTCCTAATTGTAGATCATTAAAACAAGAAAAAAAATGCCGATGAGAATAGATTCGAAAAAATAATTATAAGCAAAGGCGAATGGAGATTGTATGACTTAGCTTTAATAAGATGGTAATGGTGACTCTTCTTCCACCAGATTCTACGGATTTCCCTAAATTCACAGTGAAAACATCAAATTGAAAACCCTAGAATAAGAATCGTTTTTGTAACGAAATAGAAAACGATTAGTGTAACACTTAGCTTTTAGAAAAAAAAAACAGAAAGTTGTTGTAACAATCGGGTTCTGATCCAACATATCTTCAACTAATTTCAGACAAATATAATCAAAGAAGACAAGATTGAAGATGTTGTCGGAACAATCGTGTTCTGAAAAGGAAAGTTGATTTTTTTTTTTGGTCGGCAAAACGATAAATTTTTATTTCTAATAAAAAACACCATTACTTTCTTAGATTTTTTGGGCTTCCGAATTCTGAAATTAAAACTACAAGGCCCATTAAAATTTATTAGTTATAGTATTATGAAATAATGGACCTTAGTAGAATATTAGGCCTATTCTATATATATTATTAACAACAAATTCAAACTTCTATATACATATAAATATAAATAAAAAAAACTAAATACTATTAAATTTGCATATTTAACATTTGCTAAGACTTAAACTTATTTATGTTAATAAAACAAAAAATATCGAACTTAAAAGAAAAATATTATATTAAATAAATATAATAACCATACTAAGGGTTTTCTGCAAAAAAACCATCGACTTTTATTTTTTTTGCAAGATCAACCCCCACCCGAATCTTGTGCAAGTCAATTCCCTGAACTACAAAGTCACCCGCTAAATAGCCCTCGTCTATATCGTCGACGTGTCTCCGTTTATTTATGTTAGTAAACTAACAGAACCATCAAAACGATTTAGTTTTGAGTTAAAAACAAAACTTCACATTGTTTCGTTTTCAATATGTTGTTTTTCTCAGTTTAAAACAACAAACATTTCTATTTCAATATTTATTTTTATTTAATATATTTAAAAAAGAAAAAAAAAACAAAATAAAACAAATTGTTTTCATCTTCTTCTTCGTTCTTTTTCCAGACTTATCATCATCCTTCATCCTTCTTCCTTGACTTTTAATTTCTATTCAAAATCAAATCAGATCCAAAACCCAGAAAGTTAGATTCAAAATAATAAGAACAATGAATGTTTGAAAATCTAAAATTAGTTTTACAATCTCAAATTCGAGATGACCAAATCCAGAAATTTAGAACAAGATTTGTGAGCTAATTAAAGCTATTGAATGATGATGAAATTTCTTGGGCAAAGGCCGTTTAATGGATGACTTTGGAGTTGATAGGGTTGACCTGCACACTTTTGAGGTGAGGGTTGATCTTGCAAAAAAAAAAAAACTCGACGGTTTTTTTGCAGAAAACCCCATAGTAACCATTCCACATGTACTCTACAAAAATAATAATTATAATTATTATTTTATTTTTGTTTTTTAACAACAGCAAACGGGGCAAAGGCTGTTTAACGGATGACTTTGGAGTTGATAGGGTTGACCTGCACATTTTTTAGGTAAGGGTTGATCTTGCAAAAAAAATAAAACTCGACGGTTTTTTTGCAGAAAACCCCATAGTAACCATTCCACATAAAAATAATAATTATAATTACTAATTAATATTCAATACTACATAAAAATAATAAATAGCTTAAAAACTCACTCAAAATACAATATTACTCTTCCATAACAAGTAAACAAAATACTACATTAACTAAACTTCTAAAAATAAATTACATTTTCATATTGTACTAGGACGGGAGCACAGACTATTAATCTAGTAGAGGCTTAAGAAAACAAGCTACAATAAAAAAAAAACACTTTAAATTTATTTTGAATCTTTTAAATCTTATAGTTCCACTCGGCATGATAATGATAAACTTGGAGGAAATTAGAAAACAAAACCAATAGGGAAAATGAAAAATAAGAAAATGGAAATCAAATTAAATATTAAATATTTATTTTATTCTTTAAGGGCCAGCTCCTCTTTTGTTCGTCAGAGACCAAACATCAAAGTACGAAAACCCTAAAAAAACAGTAAAAGCCACTTTCTTTCTTAAGGATGGCAGAGCTTCCAGATGATTTGTTGGAGGAGATACTCTGCCGCGTTCCGGCTACATCTTTGAGACGATTACGATCTACTTGCAAACTATGGAACCGTTTATTCAACGATAGGAAATTCACAAGAAAACACTTCCATAAAGCCCCAAAGGAAGCTCTCCTTCTCTTATTTAAGAAGTTGGGGTTTTATTCGATCAGTTTTGGGTCTCTCAATTCTGCCACAGTTATGATGGGTTATTGTTATGCGTCGTTGTAAAATATTATGCTCGTTGTATGGAATCCTTGTACTGGTCAAACGAAGTGGATCAAACCCATAGATCATTGCAAGAGAGGCTACAAGTATGCTCTTGGATCCTACAAAGACAACAAATCCGGAAATAAGAGCTACAAAATATTGAGCCGCAGGGATCACTACACAGAATTCGAAATTTATGAGATTAACTCTAATTCATGGAGGGTTCTTGATATCACTATGGACTGCAACTTATTATCCTTTGGGAACGTGTCTTTGAAGGGAAAGACTTACTGGATTGCTAGAGATGAAAAAGAGACACAGCTCGGAATATTCTTAATCAGTTTTGATTATACAACCGAAAGATTTGAACGGCTATGTCTTCCATATCACTATCCTAGATATTGGAAGATGTCTCTATCTCTTGTTAAAGAAGAGAAACTTTCCCTGTTATTACAACGTGATCATACATTGAGGACAGAGATATGGGTGACAAATAAGATTGGTGATGAGACCAAAGTGGTGTCGTGGATCAAGATTTCAGCAATGGATTTGAATCCTCAGCTTGTAACTTGGAAGGGGTTAAATTTCTTGGTCGATGATCAGAAGAAAGTCCTCGTATGTACTCCATGTTTCATTAAAGGCCAAAACAAGGTATACCTCGCTGGAGAGGACAACGAAGTTAAGGAAGAAGTTGTTGGAGTCATGGTAAGTCCATTTTTGTTGAATTATGTTCCAAGTTTGACTCAAATCCAGCAAGGCAATGATTAAGCTACAAACAACTTTTTTTTTACTTTTTTCTTAACTTGTTTATTTCACTGTTATTTTGGCCATGTTCTTTAAATACTTGATATCTCACTATGCCCTGTACGTACTCCTTGCTTTGTAATTAACACAGTTTTTAACTTTAATGATCAAATTATGTGTCTTCACATAAAGAAGAGTATTTCTGTTTCAGTTTCTAACCATGTTATATCTTGGAATGACCACATAGCCGGGTTTGGGTAGAACCAAAAACTGAATTTGAATAAAATCTGTAAAATCGGCCAAAAAAACTAGTAAAATCGATGATTCAGTTTGATACCAAAAACCGGTTCACAAAATTTAAGTCATAATTTTTATTAATTAGAGCTTTTGAGTCAAAACTTAAACCATAATTCAAAGTCATTTTAAAAAATTTTCAATTTAAATATTTAATAATTATGGTATAGAAAATTGTCTTTTATTTATTTAAATTGATTATAAATTTTAATATCTACTATTTTGATAGTGTTTTTCTCCTGAGAATTGTTTTTCATGTTGAGTTTTAGAAGAAAAAAATTATATTTATTCTTTTAATATTCTTTATAAGTTTAAATGATCAATTTATCATCCACTTCATCAAAGTTTGGGGACTTATCATCCTTCTCCTCACCTTCTGTTTTAGCATTCTTTAGATCCCTAAAGTCTTCATCCTTTACGCCGTTGTTTATCGCAGGAAATTTCTCAAACTCTTCAAGAAACAGCGGTCGCTCTGCCTTCTCGTCTTCTAATCCCGATTCTGTCTCAAAAATTTGGAAAGATCCGAATTTGTTTCCAATTCTGCTTCTTCTTCATGCTCAATATCTTCCAAAAACTCTTCACTTCTTTCCATAATCTTCTTCACCTCTTCTGACATATGATCTAAACTCTCTTCAGTATCAACAACCTTGACATTCGGGTATTCATGCTTTTTCTCAGCTTGCGGTTGAAGCAACTGTAGCTCTTGCTCAAGCCTTGGAATATACTTTCTAACGGCCCGTAGAACATCCAAAACCTTTTTCCTCGAGAGAGTACGTTTTAATCACAACCTGTAGCGTCTGATGCTTCTTTTCAATGTTATATTCTTGCACTTTAAACCCACTTTCAAATAATAGAAATGCTCCTCCCTGAAATCTATAATTTATTTGGGGTTCAAGGCAGTGCTTGCCTTGGTTTTGAATCAATGTGATTGCCAAAATTTATTTATCTGCAACAATGTTGTGAATTTAGGAATAAATAGATATTAAGAAAACGGAAAAAATTAAACAAGTGTTATTTGATTAGAATATCTTTTATCTCTATGTTTTTTTCTATTAATCTGATGATTAATTTTTTTTTGGATAAAATGTAAATATTATTCAAAAGAAGCATTTAATCATACATAATGCATAACTCTGACTTGGTCCCATACCAAAACAAAAAAAGCATGGAAGCAACCAGAATCTGTGTAACGACTGCTGTAATCTCATGATTACGGTGTGAAGTTACAGCCATAAAACTAACTAATACCCAAGAAAGAATGGAAAATGAGAGAAGCATAATGGAACAAACCCAGAGAACTTTGAAACGCAGAACATGGCTTGACCGCTTGATGGAAGCTCTTTCCCCTGTAGCCTGGTACCCCAATTGACACTCAAAGCTTCTGTCGGAGACGAAACGACTTACCTGAGAATCAGAATGGACAGAACCACAACGAGCCAAAGAACTGAGAATATCTCGCAAACGCTACTATGAGACAGAGCGAGACAATCGACAAAACATAGAGTGTACTAACTCCTCCACAAGCAATGAAAAGCAGTTGAGTAAGCTCCGGTTAGATTCTCACTAATGCTAAAATCACAAATCCAACTCCGAGAGACCCAATCTGAGACCGTAAAAGCAGATCCTGAGAACCAGCATGCCTAATCCAAACAAGAATGAAGAAGTCGAACATAGTAATGAAACAAGGTGAAACAACAACAAGACCTGCCGGATTTGATCTAAGCAAATCGGAAGGGGACGGGAAAGCAATCTAACGACAACCCACGCATGAGGGAGAGGAGCAGACCAGAAGCGCTGACCAAGCCCTCGGGCCATCTTGTCGAAGAAAACGCAATCAGAACTTACCGAAACGCAAAAAGACTGTAGGCATTGCGAGAGAAAACCCAAATCAGCCAGGAGAAACCGAGTTGAGGTGTTTGATTTGATGATTTATTTTACAAACCCTTAGATACATTATAGAGGCTTAAGAAAACCTGATACAATTTTTTAACCAACAAAAAAAAAGCTGATACAAGAAAACTTTTTCTTTTGAATCTTTTAAATCTTATCGTTCAATCGTTCAATTCGGTATGATAAGTGGGGATAACTGATAAACTTGGAGGAAATTAGGAAACAAAAACTACATAGGAAAAAGGAAAATTAGAAAATAGAAACCAGATTAAATATTAAATAATTATTTTATTCTTGAAGGCCCTCTTTTGTTCGTCTATAATAAGAGTTAAGCATAGAGCAAAGCAAGAAAAAATACGAAAACCCTAAACAAACAATAAAAGCTACCGGCGGCACTTTCTTCCTTAAGGACGTCAGAGCTTCCAGAAGATTTGGTAGATGAGATACTCTGTCACGTTCCGGCTACATCTTTAGAAGATTTGGTAGATGAGATACTCTGTCACGTTCCGGCTACATCTTTGAAACGGTTATGGTCTACATGCAAACGATGGAACTGTTTATTCAACGATGGGAAATTCACAAGAAAGCAATTTCATAAAGCTGCTAAGGAATCTCTTATTCTCATGTTGAATTATTCACAATAAAGGTTTTATTCGATGAGCATCAATCTCCATAGATCTCCACCTGCAGAGGTCACAGGTGAACTTAACCTAATCGACCCTCATTCTAGTTTAGATCAATTCAAGATCTCTCAATACTGTCACAGTTCTGACGGCTTATTTTTATGCGTATGCTTGAACAACAATTATGAAAATATTAGGCTCGTGGTATAGAACCTTGTACTGGTCAAACCAAGTGGATCCAACACAAAAATCCTTGCACGAAAGCCTACAACTACAAGTATGCTCTTGGTTCCTACTAAGACATAAAATTAGGCAATAATAGCTACAAAATATTATCTAAACATGTCTCTATCTGTTGTTAGAGAAGAGAAACTTTCCGCCTTACTGCAAGTTGAACATACATCACAGACAGAGATATGGGTGACAAATATGATTGGTGATGAGACCAAAGTGGTGACGTGGATCAAGGTCTTAGCAGTGGATTTGAAGCCTGCTGGGCTTACTTTTGGAAAAAAACTTCATGCTCGATGTGGAGAAGAAAGTCCTCGTGTATACTCGATTTTCCATTAAAAGCCAAAACAAGGTATACATAGTTGAAGAGGACAACGAAGTTAGGGAAGTTGATTTTGGAGTCGAAAGGAAGATCATTTTTGTTTAATTATGTTCCAAGTTTGATTCAAATCCCGCAAGTAAACAAATCTTCTTTTTGTTTTTCTTTTTCTTAACTTTGTTTATTTCACTGTTATTTCGGTCACGTCCTTTGAATACTTAATAAACTGAGTACTATGCGCTGTACGTATTCCTTGCTTTGTAATTAACATAGTTTTTTAACTTTTATAATCAAATCATTTTTCTTTACATAAAAAGAGTACTTATGTTTCAGTTTCAAGGTTTTAGTCTTTTAGTCTGGGAATCGACCACCTAATGGGTATTCAAAACCTGAATTTGAATATAATCAGTAAAATCGGCACAAAAAAAACCCAGTAAAGTTGATGACTCCGTTAGATACCAAAAACCGGTTCACAAAATTTTAAGTTATCATTTTGATTAATTAGAGCTTTTAAGTCCAAATGTAAACCTCAATTCAAAGTCTTTTTTGTTTTGTTTTACTTTTCAATTTTATCGCTTTTTAATTACTATAATAATTCAAAGTCAAACTTGTTATATATTTTTATTGATTATAAATGTTAGTATCTACCATTTTTATCATTTTTTTGTCGGAAAATTATTTGTTCACAATGAGTTTTAGAGAACAAATTAGATATAATTTTGTATTGTTTTTTAGAAGTTTAAATGATCAATATATTCTTCTATTAGTTTTTTTATTTTATTGAAAAAATACAAGACTAATTAATTATTTTAATCATACAGTAAAACCTTTATAAATTAATAATATTAGGACCGAAATATTTTATATAAATTGTAAAGGGTATTAATTTATAGAGAGATTTGTCTAATTTTTCAAAAAATATATATTTAAAGTAAGAAGTTGAAGACAATAATTCAAAAATTTTAGTCGCATAAGACATTAAGAAAACATTATCGCATATAAAAATCTTTCATAAATTTTGGATGCAATTTGAGAAGATAATACTAACTATTTTTGATACAGTAAAAACAAACTAGAGATAAAGTCCAACAAAAAAATAAATTTACGAATAAACAAATAATACTAGAATCATATTTTACTGAAATATCTTATTTATATGTTATAAAATTATATGCTTATTAATTTATGATATTGATGGGACCGTATATTTACATAGGATTTTTAAAAAATTATTATCTTATTAGTTTATCAAATTGTGTTAATTATTATACTGACTCAACTCGGAACCAATGAGATTTATTAATTTATAGAGATTATATTATATTTTATGTTACTTTTAAATTTAGTGTTGTCTATATATATCTAAAATATTCAAAAATCTAGTTCGACTGGTTAAAGTTAAACCAATCTGACTAATCACGCAATAATTATGACTAGTTGATGTATAATCAGGTTTTCAAAACATTTCTTTTGACATTTGACAAAGATAAAGTCAAGAACTTTTGATATTTATTCTACGCGCAGAATGAATGGTTGTAGATTTTGAAGTTTTTTTTGGTTTTATTTTTTCACAAAATCTACTTTATAACCAATCATGATTATGAGAAAAGTGGTTTTCTTAAAAAATAGGAAATCTAGATTTTCATAGTTTTTGTCAATTTTCAAAGAAAATCTAGAATCTATTTTTACTAGTTTTTCATTTTTCAACGTGACTTGAATTATCTTTTCCCATTTTTAATTTTTTAAAATACAAATCTAAAAACCATAATCCAAAATCCAAAAACCAAAATCCAAAAACGATTTAAAAACTTGCAAACCTTAAATGGTTTTTAACCGAGGAGTTGGAATGGGTCACGGGATCGGTCTAATACTTTAGATAGTTTGGCCCAATTAAAGGACAATTAAATTTGTCCCACATCGAACAAAACTAAAACTAAATGTCGAAGTATTCACATATAAAAAACATTTGGTGCATCGCTTGCCAACTCATGGAGCCGTGTGATTAGTACAAAGCGATCTATTCTTTCGCCTTTTACTAAAGAATACCGTGTCCTCTCCACTTTAAACGGCATACACCTATTTTTGGAGGAGTGGCTTCATTCGAAGTTTGCTCCACTAATCTTGAGTTCAATCTTGCTTACTTAATATAGTCTTATAAACTAATTTAAGATCATGACCATGAGTTTCTCTGATGCTTGTAGTTGTGAAGATTAGTGCAGGTTAGCAAAATCTTCTAGAGTGGTTAAAGTCAATGATAGATAAGCAAGTTAGAAACTGGCTATCATCTACTCGAGAACAAAGAGATAGAAGATATGATGGTTGTATGACGGTGTGGTTTACATCAATAACTTGGCCTTACTTTGGAGCTTTTACGTTCACACATACACATTTCAAACAAGTTAACAACATTGTAAATTACTAACACAGAATATAATCATTGAGCATGTGAAGAAAGAAGATATACTAAGGACATAGTTTAAATACCATCACTTGAACCAATTAGCGAGATGAGAAAAAAATGATGAAACCAATTCTGAACCAGTGGTCGGCCTTCTCGTCTTCCAATTCCGAATCTGTCGCAAAAATCTTCTAATTCAGGAAAAAAAAAATATATATATATATATATATATAATTAAAAAGTAAAATATTTTGAGAATATTCTAAATCATATCGTACCATACTACTATTCATATACATTCACTCGAAGTCTCGAATAACAACATATGATAAACTTGAGGAAAAAAAAGGAAAAAAAAAGAAAATAGAAACCCAACCAAATATATATATATATATATATTTTTCCTTGAAGGCTGCAGCTCCTCTTTTGTTCGTCTATAGTAAGATAGCAACTAGCAAGCATCAAAATACAAAAACCCTAAACACTTTCTTCCTAATGGATGTCAAAACTTCCAGATGATTTGGTAGAGGAAATACTCTGCCACGTTCCAGCTACATCTTTGACACGGTTACGATATACTTGCAAATGATGGAACCAAATATTCTGAAGATGCAGATTCCGGATCAGCTGGCTGTATTGATCAGGAGGCTGCATCAGATCATATCAGGACGACTTAAAGTTGACATGGAAGCGAGAGCTGACGTGGTTTAGTTGAAGCGGATGATGTGGCAAGCTCAAGGAAGGCGTGGACTTACTTGGAGCTGAAGATTTTGGATGGAGGCAAAAGGTATACTCGAAGATATCCTTTGCACCAATTAAGGAAAGGATAAACTTGGGAAACAAGTTTATCTCTTAGGAGATACGGTGAGATTCTCCGCCCCTAGATAGTTAGGGTTTTTAGTATAAATAGCTTAGAGATGTCGTAGCAGTCGACTAACACTTTAGAGCTATTTATCGTGAGGTTGTAACTTCGAAGCTAAAGAATAAAGCTTAGAAGGTGAGTGTTGCTATCTTGTTTTGACATCTTCGGGAGGGTAGATTCAAATAAGATAGGTCGTGTCGAGGCTGAACTTTGATATCATTGAGAGGATTGATTCAAAGGAAAGCTATAGCTTAGGATTTGTTTTAGTCGGGGGCAAGTCTATTTGGAAGAATAGATTGTGTAATACCGAAACAAGTAGATCTTTGTGAAAATATTATTTTGTTAATAAAACAAGTTAAAGCGTTGGCTTGGCGCGTTCCAAGCATATAATTGTGTGTTGCTAGTTTCTATACCCTTTCAATTGGTATCAGAGCAAGCGCCTGATCAAAGATTTGTTATCTTTCAAACAGGTGAGATCTTGCGACAATGGTTTGGAGAGCACACAACAGCAGTTCGTTGCGATTAACAAGCCTTTGAAGTTGGATAGCGAGCACTATGGTCACTGGAAGGTGAACATGCAACAAGTGATCCTAGGGATTTATCTGGAGGCATGGATAGCAGTTGAAGAAGGTTGGACTCATCCGATAACAATTGATGCTGATGGAAAGGAAACTCTAAAGCCTAAAAAATCTTGGAGCGCTGAGGAGAAGCTGGAAGCAAAGTTTAATGCTAAGGCACTATCAGCCATTTTTACCTCTCTGCCGAGGAATCAATTTACAAGGGTGCAAAGGTGTACATCGGCAAAGGAGTCTTGGGATATTTTACAAGTGTTATTCGAGGGTACCAGAAATGTGAAAAGAACTCAGATTGACATGCTTGAATCTGAGTTTGAGAGTTTAACAATGGGTGCTGGAGAGTCTGTTGATGATTTCAGTAGTAAGCTGAGTTCTATCCTTCAGGAAGCTATTGTGCTAGGAAAGAACTACAAAGACAAAAAAGTTATCAAGAAATTCCTCACGAGTCTGCGGGCAAGATTTCAGTCACACAAGTCTGCAATTGAGGTAGCTCTGAACTCTGATGATCTCAAGTTTGATCATGTTGTTGGAATAATACAAGCATATGAATTACAACTGAAGAAGAAAGAGCAGACAGCTGGCAAAGGACTCGCCTTGATGGTAGATCAGACAGATGAGATCGAAGATAAAGTCAGTCTGATGGTCAAGAAGTACTTCAAAAAGTTGGAGAAATGACATCATGGTGGAGGTTCTTTTCAATCTAAGTCTGGTGGTGAGATAAGTGTACGGAAATAAAAAAAAATAGTGTGTTGAGTGTGAAGGATCATGACACTATAAGACAGATTGTCCAACTATCAAGAAGAGAATTTCTCTGAGATGTTTCGAATGTAACGGATATGGTCACACCAAAAGTGATTATCTGGGTGCTGGCAAGAAAGAGAAGTCGTATGTCACTTTAAGTGAAAGTGACTCTGATGATGATCAAGGGAATGGAAAAATTCTAAACAAATTTGTTGCATATCTGGGTGTTATAGAATAAAAAGAATGTGAAGATCCGACTGAGTTTATCAACTAAGATCAAGTCTCTGAGTCATAAGAAGAACAATCAGAGTTTACTGTAATCACTGCATTGATTGATGAACTCGAAGCTACAAAGAAAGAAAAACAATTGCTGAGTAAAGAAAACAAACCCCTTGTGAATCAGATCAGCACTCTGGAAAGTGAACTCAAGAATGAAAAGGCTAAGACTGGTAGTCTAGAACAGAAGCTTGGAGAGCAGCTCAAGAGTATCAGAATGTTGACCAAAGGCACCATGGACCTGGATAACATCTTGTCAACATGTAGGACTGGTAATAATAAATGAGGTTTAGGGTACCAGGGAGAAAGCTCATATTGTTACACTAAGTTTGTGAAGGAATCAGCAAAAACTGAGAAACCAAGGCTGAGCACACAGAGCAGAGGTGGACACAGGATGCTGAGTAGAAGATGTAACTGGATCAGCAGGGAGTGTGACACTCAGAAAGATAGGGTGAATGGTTGCTGGTACTGTGGAAAACTTGGTCACTATAAAGCTTACTGTTATATGTACTCATCACGTATGACATCAGCTATTAAGGCAACATAATACTATCCAGATAACAAAAGAAGAAATCATGGATGGGTCAGAAAGCATGACCTATATTGCCATGTTGCATACACAGCAAGAGAACCAGATGAAAACTTGGAACATGAACAATGGTATTTTGATAGTGGTTCCTTTAGACACATGACAGGGACTCTAGAGAATCTAGCTGGTTTTGAACGTATCTCAGCAGGATGAGTAACATTTGGAGATGGTGCAAGAGGTAAAATCAAAGGCAAGGGTATCACTAGGGGTGAAACTCAACCAACTCTCAAGAATGTATATCTGGTGGAAGGTTTGAAGGCGAATCTGATCAGCATCAGTTAACTATGTGATATTGGGTTGAATGTGACGTTTACCAAATCTCAATGTAAGGCCGTTGATGATCATGGTAATATAAGACTGGAAGGTCAGGGGTCTGAGAATAACTGCTACATGTGGAAACCAAACACCGTCTGCTACAGCATTGTGGCTGAAACCCAAGCAGAGCTCTGGCATATGAAGTTGGGACATATGAATGTTTGCACTATGGTAAAACTGTCTAATCAAGAAATAGTTCAAGGATTACCAAAACTATTACCAGAACAGAATTTTGTCTGAGGACCATGTACCAAAGGGAAGCAGGTCAAAGTACAACATCGTGTTGTGCCAGATGTTAAGACAAAGAAGGCTTTGGAACTGGTTCACATGGACTTAATGGGACCAATTCAGGTGGAAAGCTTAACTGGTAAGAAATATATTCTTGTTCTAGTAGATGACTTCACTAGATACACATGGGTCATGTTTCTGAGGGAGAAATCAGAGACAATGAAAAGCTTCAGAATCTTGGCACTTCAACTAGAAAATAAGAAGTGGGGAATCAATAGTATTCGTAGTGATCACGGTGGAGAATTCCAAAATGAACAATTTGATTTGTTCTGCAACAGCCATGGCATTGTGCATCAATACTCTGCACCATGAACACCTGAACAAAATGGTGTGGTTGAACGTAAGAATAGAACATTGCAGGAAATGGCGAGAGCAATGATGCATGGGAACAATGTGGTTAAACATCTTTGGGCTGAGGCAGTCAATACCGCATGTTACATTATTAACAGAGTATATGTGAGGAAAGGAACAAACATGATGCCGTATGAGCTGTGGAAAGGCAAGGCACCATCAGTAAGCTATTTTCATATATTTGGGTGTATTTGCTATATCCTGAATGATAAAGAACAACTTAGAAAGTTTAGCGATTAAACTGATGTTTCTTGTTCTCAGGTGCATATGAATCACTCTAAACAAGATGTTATATGAGCAATTCAGGGGGGCCAGAATTACCAGAGGAAAACATTTTGACTTCAAGCAAATGGTTGGCAAACGGCAGAGTAAGGAGTCTAACACAAAGGAGATTCAAGATATGGATCAGATTACTGAGGTGGTAAGGTTTACATATTTTGTGTCGAGTATAGAACCTAAAAATCACAAAGAAACTTTGGTTGATGAGTATTGGATAGCTGCTATGCAAGAAGAACTTGAACAGTTTGAGCGTAGTAATGTGTGGGATCTGGTACCTAGACCAAAAATGCTAATGTGGTGGGAACAAAGTGGATATTCAAGAACAAGACTGATGGAAGTGGAGCTGTGACCAGAAACAAAGCTCGATTGGTTGCCCAAGGTTATTCTCAGGTTGAAGGTATTCATTTTGATGAGACATTTGCTCCTGTTGCAAGACTGGAGTCCATCAGGTTGTTGTTTGGAATGACATGTACATTAAATTTCAGGTTACATCAGATGGATGTGAAAAGTGCATTTCTCAATGGGATTCTACAGGAGGAAGTCTACGTAGAACAGCCAAAAGGGTTTGAAGTTCCAAGTCAGTCAGGGCATGTGTATAAACTGAAAAAGGCTCTGTATGGGTTAAAGTAAACACCAAGAGCTTGGTACGAGCGATTGACTACATTTCTGATTAAATAGGGGTATGAACGTGGAAGTGTGGACAAGACTCTATTTGTGCTTACAAATCACAGTGAGCTAATCATCGTATAAATTTATGTGGATGATATAGTATTTGGTTCCACATGTTAGGAACTTGTTGATTAATTTATACAAACAATGACTCAGGAGTTTGAGATGAGCATGTGTGGAGAACTAACTTACTTTCTGGGGTTATAGGTCAAACAGACGGATGATGGAATATTTGTGACGTAGAGTACCTATGCAAGGAATCTAGTTGCAAGATTTAGTATGGACAAGAGTAGAGATGCAAAGACTTCAATGGGTGTAAATGAGAAACTTTCAAAGGATGAGTTTGGGGAAGACGTTGATGAGAAGCTCTACAGAGGCATAATTAGAAGCTTGTTGTACCTAACAGCAATCAGACCAGACATCTGTTTGGTTGTAGGAGTATGTGTGAGGTATCAAGCCAAACCTAAGATGTCACATCTTCTAGCCGTAAAGAGAATTATCAAGTATGTAAAGGGAACAATCAACCTGGGGATCTATTATACTAAGGATACTAACAAGAACTTGATGGGATACTGTGATGTCGATTGGGCAAGATCTTTGGATGATCGTCGAAGCACAAGTGAAAGATGTTTCTTCATGGGTAATAATCTGATCTTCTGGCATAGCAAGAAACAGAATAGTGTATCATTGTCAACTGCAAAAGCTGAATACATTGCACTAGGGAGTTGCTGCACACAACTCTTATGGATGAAACAGATGGCTAAAGACTATGGTATGACTTCTGACTCTCTTTTAATTTCTTGTGATAATGAAAGTGGAATTAACATAGCCAAAAATCTTATTCAACATTCATGTACTAAGCATATTGATATTCGACACTATTTTATTTGTGAACTAGTTGAGGAGAAACTGGTTATAGTGGACCATGTAAGCACTGAATTTCAACTTGCTGATTTATTCACCAAGCCTCTGGACTTTAACAGATTTGTTAGTCTAGGAAAGGCTATTGGTGTTTGTGAGATCTAACATTTTCTTTGCAAGTGATATCAGTAGAAAACAAGGACTGATGCTGGAACAGGCCACGGAAATTCCTAAAAATGCATAGAGAGTCAGCAGTCTGTGCTAAGCAAAGGTGTGTGGAAAAGAGCTGCCTATCATGCCGGTCTGTGGTCATGTACTTAAAATGTTGTCATGAAAGAAGAGGTCAAAAAGCTAAGGAGAGGTGATCCCGTGCATGTCAAGTAATGGGTTTGGTACCCACATGACATGAGATAAAGGACATGCACAAGTTTCAATGGTTGAGAAGTCAAGTGATGCCATTGATACGTCAAGTTACAAAAAAGGATGTGTGCAAAAAGGAAAAATATATATAAGAAACAAATGGAGTGCTCACACATCTGATTATACTCTCCAAAGGAAATTCCAGCTGCCTACTTCATGTTGATGATGAACCTCTTGGACTAAAGGCATGTCAATGTGAAAGACTAGCCACTAAACCCAGCTCTGACTCTTGAAGATTCAAAAGTTTGTGGTAGTTTCTAGTAGCTGTTCTGAACAATTGGCTGATGTCCGAGGCAATGTATAAACCTCAAAGGTATAGAAAAGTTGAAATTTCATTTAAACTTGCATATACACTATATTGCTGGGTCACTCACTGATTTCGAATTTCAATGATGTGTAAATAAATTGAGGAAATTGCTCATTAGCTGGTTGTGATTTGATCTGCATCATACATGTGGTTTAAAAACAAGTTCTTGATGGCATATGTGCACTAACTCTTTTATTAAACTTGCATATACGCTATATTGCTGGGTCACTCACTGATTTTGAATTTTAATGATGTGTAAATAAATTGAGGAAATTACTCATTAGCTGGTTGTGATTTGATTTGCATCAGACATGTGGTTTAAAAACAAGTTCTTGATGGCATATGTGCACAAACTCTTTTATTAAGTATGTCAAGACCGATTAATGTCAAAGTATAGGTCAAAACCCATATGATTACCAGGCCCAACTTAGTGAAAAACTATAGGGAGTATAAGAAGAGAAGGAGGTAGGGTTTGTTGTAAAGTTGAAGAAGCTTTGTTTTAAATGAAGTTCATCTTCACCGGAATCTCAAGGATGATATCGCAGCAAACAAATTCACCACCGCCTACTTCAATCGAGGTGTCACCGAAAGCCGAAAATCAGTCTACAAGTCAGGCGGCTGAGGAATACATCTTGGATCCTCAAACAGCCATGGTGAAATTCCAAGGAGTTGTCATATCCTCGGTCCAAGAGAGGTTAAAATCGCATGTGCCACAATCATCATCGAGATCGATGAGAGCTCGAGTGTGGGTCGTGGTAAGTCGACTCAGCAACGAAATATAAATTGAGATCAAGTAAGTGATCACGGTTCAAAGAACACAAGATCTTGAACAACCCAAACTCCACAGCTGGTGGATTTATCCGATTCTCAAGGATCTGTTCCAGGTGGTAAGGTGCAGAGTCCATCTGTAGCATCACGGCTGCAGAAGAGGAAAGACAATGCAACATCGATCCCTCAAGAGCCAAAGAGGTCAAGGTTTGAGAAAGGGAAAAGAATCTTGAGTGTGGGGGAGTTCGATAGCAAGCGATTCATATCGCTGAACGCTCAGAAAAGATTCGAGGTCTTGAAGAACAACAAGTTCATCAAGGAAAAGAAGGTTGCTTTTGGTGATGAGGATGGAATCAAGGATCTGATTGAGGCTGCGGGAATGGCTGGCACAGTTACAAATCTGCAAGAATTTATCACTCCAGTTGTGAGGGAATTCTAGGCAAATTTGCCGAGCGTCAAGGTTGACACGAATTCAGTAGAGGTACTTATCCAAAACTGGGTTTATGAGTTTTCACCGGCCAAGATCAATGAGCTGTTTGGTCTACCACAGGTGGATGAGAGGACTCAGAGAATGCAATGGGCTGGTGTATTAGAGAATGCAAGACGGTCAGTGATCGCAAGGGTGTGCAACTTGCCATCAAAATCCTCCAACAAGCCTTAGCAGCAGGTAAGTGGTATTGATTTAATCTCTCATGTCTATTTATTTCTGTTATGTTTTTGACTAAGTTATGCACTCAAGCAGGGGGAGATGATTCCGAGTCTGATTCAGGCAAGAATGATGGGGGAGTTTGAATCATGGGAGAGCTGTAGATCATCGTGTTTTGTTTTGGGAGAGCTGTAGATCATCGTGTTTTGTTTTGGTTTTATTCGATCTAGCTCATTATATTTCAGACGACCATTTTTGTTGGTTTTTAATACTTGTTTTTATAAGCCTTTTGAGGTATTTGGTATGGAATATTTTTGAACATAGCATTTTGATTATGGCATATTTGATTTGTATTGTTGATTGGTTGTTAGATATATGCTATGCTGTTGTGTTTGGATCTCTATCTCTGTTTGACTTGCAGGTCATTGAGGATGGTTGCTTGAGTATCAAACTCAGTCAAAAAGGGGGAGATTGAAGATGCAGGTTCTGGATCAGCTGGCTATATGGATCAGGAGGCTGCATCAGATCACATCAGGACGACTTAAAGCTGACATGGAAGTGGGAGTTGACGTGGCTTAGTTGAAGCGGATGATGTGGCAAGCTCAAGGAAGGCGTGGACTTACTTGGAGCTGAAGATTTTGGATGGAGACAAAAGATATACTTGAAGATATCCTTTGCACCAATTTAGGAAAAGATAAACTTGGGAAGCAAGTTTATCTCTCAGGAGATACGGAGAGATTCTCCGCCCCTAGGTAGTTAGGGTTTTTAGTATAAATAACTTAGAGATGTCCTAGCAGTCGACTAACACTTTAGAGCTATTTATCGTGAGATTCTAACTTCGAAGCTAAAGAATAAATCTTAGAAGGTGAGTGTTGCTATCTTGTTTTGACATCTTCGGGAGGGTAGATTCAAATAAGATAGGTCGTGTCGAGGCTGGACTTTGATATCATTGAGAGGATTGATTCAAAGGAAAGCTATAGCTTAGGATTTGTTTTTGTCGGGGGTAAGTCTATTAGGAAGAATAGATTGTATAATACCGAAACAAGTAGATCTTTATAGAAAGATTATTTTGTTAATAAAACAAGTTAAAGAATTGGCTTGGCGTGTTCCAAGCATATAATTATGTGTTGTTAGTCTCTATACCCTTTCATATTCAACTATAAGAGATTCACAAGAAAGCACTCCCATAAAGCCCCGAAGGAATCTCTGTTTCTCATATATAAGAATTTAGGGTTTTATTCGATGACTATCAATCTACATAGATCTCTACCTGTAGAGGTCACAGGTGAACTTAACCTAATCGACCCTCACTCTAGTTTAGATAAATTCAGGATCTCTCGATTCTGTCACAGTTCTGGCGGCTTATTTTTATGCGCATGCGTTAACAAATATTGTGAAAATATTAGGCTCGTGGTAATGGTCAAACCAAGTGGATCCAACCCAGAGATCCTTGCGATTACCACTACAAGTATGCTCTTGGATCCTACCAAGACAAAAAAATCTGGCAATAATAGCTACAAAATATTGAGCTACAGGGTTTATAGTTATGATGATCATTATGCAGAATTCAAAATTTATGAGTTTAACTCTGATTCAAGGATGGTTCTTGATATTACTATGGACTGTAACTTACTGGGCTTTGGGAGCGTGTCTTTGAAGGGAAAGACTTACTGGATTGCTAGAGATGAAAAAGAGAAACAGCTCGGAATATTATTAATCAGTTTTGATTATACAAGAGAAAGTTTTGAACGTCTATGTCTTCCATATCAGTATCCTAGATTTTGGAAGATGTCTCTATCTCTTGTTAGAGAAGATGTTGGTATCGGATTTAGCACCCTACCTTAGACCCGACTCAAATCAAGACTGACTTCTCTCAAAGCCCAATTGAATTGACCCATAAATATTTAGATCGGCCTAATCGACTTAATCAGCTTAGAGAAGGAAGCCGACTCGAAAAAGAAAAGGTTGGACGAAAAGGAAACCCTAATTAGAGAAGGAAAAGGAATATCTAAACCTCCTCAAATGACTATAAATAAAAAGCTATCCGCCTCTTCATCAAGGGGGAAGAATCCAAACACAAATCGACTCATTCATTCACCACATCTACAAATCATCTCGAAACCCTCTCAAATCTCTAAGAACTACGTTTTGGCTTGATCCCTTCTCAAGAGTACCTAGACAAACTTTTCTCAAGGTTCAGCTATAACATCAATAAAACCCTAATTGAATTCTAGGATTCAACAGTTGGCGCAGCCTATGGGGATTCGAAACAAAAAGCCAAAGCTCAACGACGAGAAGTTAAAAAAAACACAAAGCAGATCATACCCACCTCATTGCGAGGCAATTTTCCAGTGGAGTAGGATGACCCAGATGAAGCATAACCTATCCATAGAAGGCCCCGAGAATCAGATTTCTATAGAGTCCGACCTCGTGTCAATCCGAGCTGTTTGCCGAGAGTTATTGTTGTTTTACTACAACAGACAAAGTATGTCCGAAACCCTAGAAGACATATCCAAGCGGCATCTTTCGAGACGATTTCCTGACGGAGTACATCGACCTATGTGACGGTCTACAATCCATAGAAAGCCCCAAGAGTCAGCGTTCTATCGAATCGGACGTCGCTTCGATCCGACCTGTCGTCTGAGAATTATTGTCGTTGTTCTGCATCAGACGCACTTTGTCTGAAACCCTACAAGATATAACTAAGCACCGTCTTTCGAGGCGATTTCCCGGCAAAGTACATCAACCCAAGTGACGATATACCTATCCATATAAAGCCCCACAAATCATATTTCCATAGAACCTGACCTCGCCATAATCAAATTGTCTTCTGAGAGTTATCAGCATTTTTTGGGCAACAGGCGAACTCTGTCTAAAACCTTGAAGCACAGATCCAAGCTGCCTCCTTCCGAAATTTTTTTGGATGAATTAGGACGACCCAGGAGAAGATAAACTATCCATGGATTTCACTAAGCGTCACATTTCCATAAAAGCCGACATCGATTTAATCCAACCTTGTTTCAAAGAGTTATCGCCGTGTTTCTACAACATACGCACACTGTTCAAAACTTTAAAACATTTATCCAGACCGCCTCCTTTCGAAGCGATTTCTAGAAGGAGCTCGACGAACCACGAGAAGATCAACCTATCTATACGTTTCCCCAAGAGTCAGCTTTCCAGAAAACCTAGCATCACTTCAGTCTGACCTGTCGTACAAAAGTTATCGCCATTTTCCTGAACAGATGCACTAACCGAAACTCTAAAAACATATCCAGGCCGCATCCTTTCGAAGCAATTTCCCGACGGAGCTCGACGAACTAAGAGAAAATCGACATATCCACGTATTTCCCCAAGCGTCAGATCCATAAAAGTTGACCTCACCTTAATCCGATATGTATGATGAAAGTTATCGCTCTTTTTCTAAGAGATGTGCAATCAGTCCGACACACTAAAACGCAGTCCGCCTATGTCAGATCGACAAACTTTGGGACCTGTTTCCCAGCGAACCACAAGGAACCACGAAACACTTATATATCAATGGAAAGCCCCAAGACATATCTTTTAATACAAATCGACCTCGTCTCAATCGTCTAACTATTCCGAGCTCTATAGCTCACCTAAGCTCGAGCTCGCCATTAACAGTTCCAGCTCGCCATTCATAGTCTCAGCTCGCCATTCATAGTCTCAGCTCGCCATTGAGCAGTCTCAGCTCGCCATTCATAGTCTTAGCTCGCCTTTGACAGTCTCAGCTCGCCATTCATAGTCTCAGCTCGACTTTGACTTTCCCAGCTCACCTAGCTCGCCATTGATAGTCCCAGATCGCCATTGAGTAGTCCCAGCTTGCCATTGAGCAGTCCCAGCTCGCTATTGACTATTTTAGCTCGCTATTGACATGTTCCAGCTCGCCATTGACAGGTCCCAGCCCGCTCGTTGACAAGTTTATTAGAAGAAGAAAAGAGAAAACAATTAGTTCCTGAGAAGAAACGAGGAAGAAAATCAAAAGAAGAAAAACCTTCAACTTAGGAAACTCGAGCTTAAAAAAAAACTGATCGTGACAAGCCTTTACCACATCATCTCCGGTTCACACCATCTCCGCTTCAATCATGTCGCCACAACTAAGATAAGTTTTCTAATCATTAATCACCTTTTTCACAATTACTTTAGATACGGATGGATTTTGTTCACATCTGAGCCGAGCATCAAGTCTCATATTCTATGCAAGCTGAGCCACGCCTCGCATTTTAAACTCAAACTTTCATCTTTACTATTTCCTTCTTCACAATGATGCCCTGGCCAAGTATTCATTTGTGGAGATTACGTAAAAATAAGCCAGATTTAACACCGCAAACCAAGGGGTCGCCCAAGACAAATAAGTCGACATCCGCATAATTAGGGCCAGACTTTAGAAGGAGTCACCTAGAGTAAGTAAGCCGACATCCGCATACTCTAGGGCTTGACTTGTTAAATATTTAAGGAAAAGTATAATTCGAGGTCGCTCCTTGCATCTAAACCTTCAAAAACCACAAAAACAAAAAGCCGAGGTCTAACTTCACAAACCAAGGGGTTGCCCAAAACAAATAAGTCGACATCCGCATAATTGGAGCCATACTTTCAAGGGATCACCCAAAATAAATAAACCGACATCCGCATAATCGGAGCTCGACTTTAATTTTGAGGTATAAGTCGAAACTCATTTGCAGAATCGCATCCATAATCAAAGAAGCTGGACTCTGCTCCACATCAAGTAAAGCCAAAATCAACTCGCATTTAAGCCGAGCTCTGTATTCGCAGATAATTTTTGTCTAAGTAAGATGGAAGACGTTCCGCTTTGGATACTGTTCCCTTAAACTTTCAGAAACGTTTTAGTAAGCCGACCTCGTCGCATCATAAGCCGATCTCCTCAATGCAGTATAAGCCGACCTCAACGTCGCATCATAAGCCGATCTCTTCCTTGTAGTTTAAGGAAGCCGAGCTCAGTCTCACATCGTCAAGGAAGCCGAGCTCAGTCTCGCAATCATCAAGAAAGTCTAAAATCCAAGCTCAAATATTCACAATTATACCCAAAAAAATCATTCTATAAGCCGAGCGCTATGCTTGCAATTATAAGAGAAAGTCAAAGGATCATCAAGACTACTTAACTTCCAAGTCATCTAAATGGTTCATCACATTTATCTCTTTGACATCGAATATTTCATCTTTTGGACATTGTTGCTTTAGATGGGGTAAGTCGAGCTGCAGATCGCACATAGTCTAGAGTAATCGATCAAGTCTCTAAAGTCGAGCTACGCCTCGCATTGGTTTTCTAAAGTCGAGCTACGCCTCGCATTGGTTTTCTAAAGTCGAGTTACGCCTCGCATTGGTTTTCTAAAGTCGAGCTCCACCTCGTGTTGGTATTCTAAAAGTCGAGTTACACCTCGCATTAAGTCTCTACATCACCTACAACCAGTCTCACGTCAAGTCTTTTAGCCGAGCTATACCTCGAGTCGTCTCGCATCGCATCAAGTCTTAAAGCCGAGCTCAGCCTCACAGGAAGTCTTAAAACCTCACATCATCTCGTATCAAGTCTTTAAACCGAGCTCATTCTCGCACCGTCAAACCCCACATGAAGTTGATCTCAATTTACATTAGGTCATCTTTTCTTCTTTCGACAAAACTCAATATTCGTTCTAACGAACTCGGGGGGACTAACTGTTGGTACCGGGTTTAGCACCCTACCTTAGACCCGACTCAAATCAAGACCGACTTCTCTCAAATCCCAATTGAATTGGCCCATGAAGATTTAGACCGACCTAACCGACTTAATTAGCTCAGAGAAGGAAACCGACTCGAAAAAAGAAAGGTTGGACGAAAATGAAACCCTAATTCAAGAAGGAAAAGGAAACCCTAAACCTCCTCAAATGACTATAAATATAGAGCTATCCGCCTCTTCATCAAGGGGGAAGAATCCAGACACAAATCGACTCATTCATTCACCACATCTACAAATCATCTCGAAACCATCTCAAATCTCTAAGAACTACGTTTTGGCTTGATCCCTTCTCAATGGTACGTAGGCAACCTTTCTCAAGATTCAGCTATAACATCAATAAAACCCTAATTAAATTCTAGGATTCAACAGAAGAGAAACTTTCCGTGTTATTACAACCTGGGATTACATCGAAGATAGAGATATGGGTGACAAATAAGATTTGTGAAGAGACCAAAGTGGTCTCATGGATCAATATTTTAGCAGTGGGTTTGAAGCCTGAGCTTGAAATTGGGAATGAGGTAAACTTCTTGGTCGATGAGGAGAAGAAAGTCCTCGTGTGCACTAAATACAAAAGCCCAAACAAGGTATACATCGTTGGAGAGGATAACCAAGTTAAGGAAGAGGTTTTCGGAGTCGAAGTAAGACCATTTTTGTTGAATTATGTTCCAAGTCTGACTTAAATCCAGCAAGGTAATAATGATTAAGTTATAAGTAATTTTTTTTTTTGTCCTTAACTTGTTTATTTCACTGTTGTTTTGGTCATGTCCTTTGTTTGAATACTTGTTTATTTCCTTAACTTGTTTATTTCACTGTTAATAAACTGATACTTCACTATGAAGTAGCAGTATGCCCTGTACGTATTCCTTGCTTTGTAATTAACACGGTTTTTAAGTTTTATGATCAAATTATGTTTACTGTGGAGCTTTACGTTTATTGGTTTTATGCTCTTCTATTATGTTAGAAGCCATTGCTTCTTGTACAAGACATAAACATGTAATAAAGAAAAGAAAAAAAAAATTGGAAGAGAAGAAAACAGAATTTAAAATCTGGAAAACTTCTCTTACACAATTTTACATTAAGACAACACTTACTTAAATAGAAACAAACATACACAAGTAAGAGACATAAGTGGAAAGTTGTCTCATTCCACAACCTAATCTAAGAGTCACAACTCTTAACATAATCAACTTAACTAGACATAAACTCAATTATCACCAACAACGTTCACACATACAGATTTCAAAGTTGAAGCAAGCGTAATCTTCATAACATTGTAAATTGCTAACACAGAATATAATCATTGAGCATGTGAAGAAAGAAGATATACTAAGGACATTGTTAAATACCACACTTGAACCAATTTGCGAGATGAGCAAAAATGATGAAACTAGAATCTCTGATGATTGATTTATTCATCGTCTTTTCTTCTTTAAAAGCGAAGCAGCCCGAAGAAACATCTTATCCACTTCATCAAAGTTTGGGGACTTATCATCATTCTCCTCACCTTCTGATTTAGCATTCTTTAGATCCCCAAAGTCTTCATCTTCTACTTCGTTGTTTATCGCTGGGAATTTCTCAAACTCTTCAAGAAACAGCGGTCGCTCTGCTTTCTCATCTTCTAATTCCGAATCAGTCTCAAAAATATCCGAAAGATCCGAATCTGTTTCCAATTCTTCTTCTTCTTCTTCTATCTCATCTTCCAAAAACTCTTCACTTGTTTCCATAATCTTCTTCAACTCTTCTGACCTATGATCTAAACTCTCTTCAGTATCAACAACCTTGACATTCGAATATTCACGCTTCGTCTCAGCTTGCACTTGAAGCAACTGTAGCTCTTGTTCAAGCCTCGGAATATACTTTCTAACCGCACGAAGCGCATCCCTGCATTTGGATTTATCCAAAGCCTTTTTCCTCGGGAGAGTAATCCTCGGCGACATGATTTCAGTTGGAGGTTGCACATAGTTCTTCCCTCTATACATAATTATAGTGTTCCCTTCGTGAACATCAAGCACAATACCTCCACTCAATCTAGCTAACTCAACAGCAATCTCCTTCACTTCATCAGGCGTAAACGTTTTGATCACAACTTGTAACGTCTGATGCTTCTTCCAATGAAGATGCATATTCAGAATCACTCCTTGGTAAATCCCGCGTCTCCCAACTGGAACGTAATTCTTGCACTTCAACCCCATTTTCAGATAATAGAAATGCTCTTCAGGTGTCAATATCTCAGGGTCATGTGTAGCTTCCCCTGACTCTGAAGGTTCCAGTTTCTTCATCGTCTCCAATAACCGCTCCTCTTTCTTCCGAGCCTGCCGAAACAACAGATAGAAACACAAACATAAGAGATAACAATACGCATTTCTTGATCCTAAATCAGTAACAAGATTCAAACTTGTTTTGGTAGCTAAACCTTTCTTATTTTGGTAAGGATCTTTTCTTCAGCAGTCATTCTTTCAAACTCTTTCTTCTTCTTCCACCGGAAAAACTTTAGCCACCGCACAACCGCTCGCTTACCTTTGAGCTTTTTCCTCTTCAGTTTAGTAACAACTACTCCATCTTGACTCAAACTGTTCTCAGATTTGCTCGCGCAATCACCGGTCTCACGAGCCGGAGTCGAATGAAACCAAGAGGATCTTAAGAAGCCAGTGTTCCACGTTGGTTCATTAAGAGACTCCTTATGCAAAACCTTGCACATAAGATTACCAGAGCTACTTCATTTATAAGTTAAATCTTTGTGCAATTAATCTATTCTCCAATGAGCAAATCAAATGAACAATAAACAAGAAACCATATGATCAGATTATTGTAACAATTGTGACACCAAAACACAGATTGAATCCATTTGCACAACAAAAAAAAGAACGATTTTTATTCACATAAATTGAACAATTCTTCAGAATGAAAAAAAAAACAAAATTGATTCGAACTCTAAATACCCCAAAAATCAAAAGCTCGAGCTCGAATGGTTTTGATGGAAATTAATGGTACCTAATAGGGCGAAGGATGGAGGAAGAGGAGACTAAGAAACCTAGCTGCCGAGATTTACAGCGTAGAAGCATTGAGACCGATGACGAAACCCTAGCCACCGTTAGAAATCCCATTTCTTCTCGCCGACGGTGTTAACTGACTCTGCCGCCTTGCCGGTGCGTTTTAACAGGCTTCACCACATTTTATAGGTTTATAAACCGACTTTAACCGGTTACGGTTATATAACTATGTTTAAGCTGAGTTCTACGGTTCTTGATGGATAAACCAATAATTTCGGTTTTGTTCAACACATTGTGAATTAAGTTGGTTTAACCTGATTTTACTCTACCAAATACAAAAAAAATGTAAAAGATGTGTCTTATTGAAAGCAATTAACGAATAAAACAAGATAATTTAGCAAATTAAATAGCCAGAAGAAACTATTCATAGCTCATCAAAATTGATAGCAAATTCACTAGACCAATCAATCTCTGAAGCTTCAGTGTCCAAATCAAGATCCATATCTGAAGATTCCCATGATTTGTCTAAAGAATCAGCTAACTCAGCTTCCCAGAAACCTAATCTACAAGCTCTCTTATAAGTCTCATAACCTGATGCTCTTAGTCCTTCTGCAACCATCTCTCTTAAAGAACCATCAAGCTTCTCTTCATTGTTAACATCACTGATGAAAGTTTCTGAAAGACCTGACTCCCAAAATACCACAATAGCACAGCTCTTGTCTAAATATTTAACGTCAAACTCTTGCGCGAAAACAGGATGCGAGGTTTGTAGAACATTCTTCAGCTTTGAAGCTGTCATCTTTTTCATTAAACCCCATATGAATACTAAGTTCTCTGAGCTTACTCTCCAATTGTTCTTTGACCAGACTTTAACATTTTCATTGTCAGAAGCTAAACCTTGCCAATCTTCATTTGATTGGAGAGTGGAGAGATCTGATTTCTGTATGGTACGTAGTTTTGCGAAAAGCTGAGATAACATCACAGCGTTCTGTCCGTGACTCTGATGGACCTCGTTTGATTTAACCGGACAGCCTAATAAGAGAAGCAAATAAAAAGTCAATATCCATTCACCTAAATTGCCATAACTAGCGTGTTTAAGATATTTACGAGAGCGTACTAAGCAGAATTCAACAATTTCGAAAGAGAACTCTGACCTTGATTTGCCACTTCTACATCCACAGGTGCGAAGAACCGATTCAAGGAGGACATAGCTGTTGGTAGATTACTTATATTACTTAAGGGACTAATTTCTTTCATTAACTGACTGAGATCCACAATATTGGGAAAAGCTGAACTTAGTGAACTGTTGAAGTCATCCACATTTGAAGGTAGAGGGCCTAGGAATTTGGCATGAATCAAAGTAAAATCTGGCAGCAAGTTAAGCGTAAAATTATCATCCATGAACGAAGAGGGAAAAAGCTAATTTTTATGCAAAACTAAGGAGGAGATATTTGTGATTACCGCTAAGATAATTCTGGGAAACGACAGGTTTCTGTGAAGAAGAAATCAAATCAACCACTTCCCGGAAGCCACGAACTCGCCTGTTTTCTTCGTTCTCAATATCTTGAAGCTCTCTCTGTCCAAGAACATAAAGCTTATTAAAGAGAACTTCACGATCATTATAAGTCACACTCTAAGAAATCTCCCAACCTTAAAAAGATCCTTGTCCTTCTTCGAACCCATAAAGACAGCACGAACTGATTGTGTTCCTTTGCTCTTTGAAGCAACGAGTAGGGGAACAACATCATCAGAGAATTCAGTCATCATCTGTGGTGACAAATATAAACCCATATGGTGACAAATATAAACCCATATGTATAACTTTATCAAACTAGCCATTGATACATACTGCATTAATCTTCTAGATCGTATCTACTAACCTCTAAGATGAGTTGTACTTGACGCTCACTACAAACATCAATAGTCAAACACAGCCTTGAGCCATACTGTTCACTCCCTAACACCAATCTTCTCAAAGAGCTCACCAAATCATCTGAAAATCAAACAAACAACGTTAACACAAAACCAGAAAACAGAATAGCAAAAGTGAATCATATGAAATTGTCTAACACTCGCTATTACACCATCTCCAGTCTTTGAACGTGACTCTATACAAGATTGTCTCCAATTCTTGACACGTGATCTAATCCTTCCAACAAAGACTGTATCAGCTACAGTAGCTGGAGAAGAAGAAGAAGATGCAGTAATGGGATCAGCTAAAATTGGATTCCCTGATAGAAACTTTGATGCAGATTCTTGTGCTCTTGATAAATATGAAATTCCTGTAAAAATAATCCAAATTAAGAGACCACACTTCTTAAAAGAAACAAATGAGATGAGAGAAGTAACAATAATAATAAAACCTTCATAGATGCACGTGTTGAAATCAAATCCTTCTCTAGCCATAGATGTCAAACGTGAAGCTTGACAAGAGAAGCTAT
Organism: Cardamine occulta; assembly: GCA_028015245.1. Lineage (NCBI taxonomy): Eukaryota > Viridiplantae > Streptophyta > Magnoliopsida > Brassicales > Brassicaceae > Cardamine > Cardamine occulta. The sequence goes on along the minus strand of CM051370.1, from coordinate 11,751,885 downwards.
AAGAAGGCATTCCCAATTTCAATTCATCTCGAGGAAACAAATGGAAGTTATATCTACAGAAATAAAATAAAAAAACTAATCAGTCAATTTGCTGCAAAAAGGAAGAAACTTTAGAATAGAGATTGAGATTTAAGAGTCATACGGATGAGCTATGAGCTTGGAGTCGTGAAGGGAGAAAGCGCAGAGAGAGAACTGGAGAATCTGGTAACGTTCGGCGGCGTATTTAGCTTTTAAGTAGCTTGTTTGCGGTGTGTCTATGGCGGAGACACGGTGCCACGCGGCTGCGTAAGAGCCAGTGTTTTGTAACGAGAGAGCTATGAATTCTGATGAATCTATGGAAGTGCGAATCTCGTCAAGGGTAAGATGAAAGTTTGATTTTTTCACTTGCTTTACACTCCATTTTGCTTGATTTAGGGTTTTGGTATTGCCGGCGGAGGAGGAAAGTGATGAAAGGAAGCGTCTTTGCATTTTTGAGCAGCACCGGAATTTGGAGAAGAAGGAAGATTCAATTTAATATGAAGAAATTATAAAGTAAAGAGCTTTCTTTTACTTTCCAGAGTTGAAAACGCAATTTATACTCAAAATGAAGTGTAGAACGTAGTTGTAAAACACTATTGCCTTTGGCTTCGGACTTTGGTTCGATTGCGATTTTTTTTTTTTTTTTGTCATCTGAATTTTTATTGATAATAAAAGGTAAAATTACAAACACCGAAATTATCGCTAAAGGGTTAGAAAGACGTGTATCAAAGAATACAAACACCGTCACACCCACAAAAGCAAAATAACAAAAGGCTACAACACCCGCAAATAAGACTAAACAGATGAGAACCCTCAAAGTAACAGAAGAAGTCATCCGAGGATTCGACGACCATTAAACACCTAAAAAAGCAAGATTAAGGGAATGCAGAAACGTAAATCGAACCAAGCACGGTAGAATAACCCGAAACTGCAGATACACAAGCCCCAAAAACATCTGAAAAGCTAACCCGCCCTTTTGATAGCAAATTACCGAGGAGGTTGTGCCAAACGAACCAACGGTAACGGAGTCCTCCTATAGCGACTTAAGGGTACCACTCCAAATTAAGAACCAAAGTTTCATAACCTGGCTAAAAAGTTTTGTCGATTTTTTTCAGATATATTTTAAGTTTATAGATAATGGTTTTTCAGATATATCTAATTTGTAAGGTGATTTGGTATGGTTTTGGTTAATCAAATACTCCATATACTTTTCATATAAACATCATTTTGTATTACTTTTTGTTTGTTCGAATAATTTTAATTCGGTTTTTTGGATGTAAGAAAAATATCTATTTAAACGATATTGAGATATGGTTTGATTTTATAATCGAATACAGTTAAACATCTATAAATTAATACTCGATTCATTAATATCTCGCTAAATTAATAATTTTTTCGGGTTCCAAATTGCTATTTTGATCCAAATATCACTTCTATAAACTAATAACCTCGATAAATGAATAAAATATCATAAAAATACATTAGTTTCAATATTATTAATTTATAGAAGTTTTACTCTATTTGGACCCTGAAAATCATGAGGAACGACTGATACACTTACCAATAGATTTTATCATTTTCACCCACACAATCTTGGGAATCCTTGAATGCTTCTTTGCAGTCACCTATATATGTTCATGAAACTTCAAATTCATCTCGCCATGAATTTCAAATTATTTTCTATAACTTTTCCTTGACATAGTTTTCTTACTTAAGATCCTCGTTTGTCACCCAAAAAAGATGCAAAAGGATCACATACATTTTTTGGAACAGTATTTTCTAGCAACACGAACTAAAACCCCTCTCATTTTTATAAATTGCATTACAAAATTTGAAGTTTTAATTAAGGAAAATTATGAAATTTTATTGTTGTAGATATTTTTTGTTAATGAACATAAAAACTTAGAAATCTATATCTTTTCACCTGCTAGAAAACGGCTATAGAAGTCCAAGGCTTCACGAGGTTTGTATTCTGGAACAGTATGTCCTGAACCCTACAAGCCAAAACATTCACACATTCAAAGACACAAACAACATAACATATTCATCTGTAGAATATGAATGATTCTTACCTTGATGGTTAGAAATGTAAGATTATTGGCATAGCCTTGTACATACCTGTGAAACCAAATTGTAGAAACGCTGAGTTGAGAAGCAAACCAAAACTATAGTTACATTAACAAAAAAATATATATTACCCGGCGGCTTGTCCATTTGAAATCCATGCCCTCCATTCATCAACCACCTTGTATCCCATTGACCTAGTCCATGCTTCAGAACCAGTATATGGTACACACATATCATGATCCCCGCTGCAAGAAATTAAACTTTTGTTATACTCTACACATTTTCATTGGTTTGACTCTTAATTACCTTTTAATGTATTTATTTCACCTGAAAATGAGAGCACGATAGCCACTAAGAGTGAGGTTTCTATGGAGTTCGATCATGCTACCAGTGTCATGTTCATATTCGAGATGGTCTGTGCACAACATCCATCTTCCAATCTCCTTTTCCTATCAACTTTTGAGACAAAATCTTGGGATGTACGTCAAAACGTTTTCCATCAACTTATTACGTAAAAGAGAGAAATAAATATATGATGAATATGGATAGAGACCTCTTTAGCATGAACAGCTTTCCTCACCGCTGGATCGTTCAGCCAGGCGGTTGCAACTCTATCGTCCTGCATCCATACCAACTTCTCAGTTTCTAAAGTAGTGAAGAGACACATATGAGAACAAACTTATACACAATTGGTTCTACAAATTTATTTTAATTATATTAAATCAAATATTTGTCTAGTGATAAACATACCCTTGTTCTTACAATTTTCTTAACTATTATATTTAAATCTAAGATCCTAAGACAAATAAATCTACTCAAATGTACATATATATTCAATGCATTCGGAATAATGAATCCTCAACCACTAAACCACCACCATTTTGTTGGCAGTCGCGATAATACATAGCAAAAACTGTCAATTAATTTTCCAAAACATATATAAGAGGAAAGATGCATGATCCCGTTTAGTACTTACAACGCAAGGAGTCCCGGTGTCAGCAAGGAGTTGAGACCAACTAGGGACAATGCCTGGACGCACAACCGCGCCTAGGGGCCATGCACGTCCAAACATTCTCTTTCTCACTGGCAATGGCTTTTCTGTTTTCCCCAGGTTAAGAAGACTCTTAGGCAGAGATCCGATATCAGAGCTAGATAGAGATGTTCCGTGGTAGCACGGTTCTAGAATGTTATATATATATTCAATAAGCTCACTTCCCTTGACACTTTTATTTTATTTTTCGTGCATTCAAGACTTGGATTCTCATCATCAAAGTACTTTCCTTTGCACGCTGCTTTAGTCTCCTGCCATTTATTGTCACACATTAGATTTAAAAAAAAAAATGCATTGAGGAATAAAGACAAAGGGTTATACAGAAGTTGACCAAACAAAAGTACAAAACCAAACCGCATAGAGTTCATCAGAGATGAGTCCCATCCCATGTGTGAATGGAATAAGAGCGTTTCCGTCAAATACCGGATCAGTAACTCCATTACCCACCAAATATCCCTATACAACATATAAGTTCAGTTTAAGATTTAAATATAGGATTAAAAATTCTCTTAGAATGATTAGAAAAAGTATACACAAGGAAGGGTAAGAGACAATTAGCTAATTACAATAGTAGCCATTATATTTAATGGTATTTCCTTAACATCAAAACAAGAACGAACTTTGAATCTGAAACAGATCCTCAACCATTATAGTCGTACCTTGAAATTGATAACCGGCTTTGTCACCTTCTTAGTTTTGTATCTTTTATTTGTTATCATTACATTCTTATTCCCTACAACATAACAAGAAAATGAAGAGAAAAATTAGAACTAATTAACATTATTTTTTAATACTGCTAACATATGAAAAAAGGAGTTAAAATGATGCTAAAAAAGAAGAAGATAAAGATAATAATGACCTTTGGCAACTTCAGAAGCAAGAGTTGGCACATAGATACCAGCATATGATTCTCCTGACATAAAGAATGGATTTGACTGAAACTCTGGAAACATCTTAAACCACTGTTGAACATATTGGATCTAATAGTTAATGTCTTGAATTATACGCAATATAAGAAAAGTTTTTTCAAACTTGATTCCATTCTTATTTTACCTCGAGAAGAAATGTGTGAGTATCAGACGCGGTTTTCCTATCATTACTTCTATAAATATCAGATTGGTTCTTCGAGTATGAGAGCCCCACACCAACTGGAGAGTCAAGGTATATGATGTTGGACACCTGACCAAAAGCACATTTGTAAAAATCAGAGAAATGTTGTATGATAAATGTCCAAAAATAGGCCAATGTTGTCTTTGTTTTTACCTTGGACCAACTATAAGGATTGAGATGCAGAAGAGGTGCGTTTCTCTTTTTTTGTTCGAAATTGAATGGACCTGAAATAATATTTATGAACCATATCATATGTTCAGATTGTCTTTGCTTATATAACTATGTATATATGAGACTAAAACCAGACTAAAACCTTTAATGGTTAAAGATTTTTGTAGAGATTTAGATTTTACTTTCTGATATTAAAAAAAAACGAATGAACTAGTATAACAAAAGTTAAAGAAAAAAACTGTTTGGTTGATTTAGTGAGCTTTTGAAAAGAAAAAGAAAAAAAACTATTCACTACCATTCAATCCTAAATAATCTCATAGCCGGTAAAAAAAATATAAAAGTTTGCCATTCAAACCTTTATAATTGCCAACATGAAATTGTATATATGTAGCTTAATTTTGACACAGAAATGTTTATATGAAGCTTACCATGCTCATAGACAAATCCGTCCATGCTAGAGCAACCTGGACCACCATTAAGCCAAAGCACAACTGGATCTGTTGAAGCATTTCTCTCTGATTCCACAAAGTAATACCATAGATTTTTACGACGGTCCTTACCTATTGCCACATACCTTATTCAATATTAAAAATGAGAAATTAAAATCTATTGGAATAAAATCTATAATCAAAGTTCATGATAGATGGGAATTTTGTAAAATGTAATAAAGAACATAGATTAAAATTTACCCGGCATAGTGTTTAGATGGAAAAGTGCCATTGAAGCCAGGAAGTTTGGTAACGAGAGCAGATTTAGGAGTTGACTCTGTTATTGCAAAACACAAACACAACAATATCGAAGCAGCAAGAGCTTTGACTAACCAACCCATTTTCATGAAACCCACAATTACAATCGAGTTCTCATTATCATAAGTTGTGGTAGGTCTTGTATATATATTATAATAACATTACTAGACATGGAAAAAAATCTTGAATCTAATGAATTTTTTTGGTAATTAAGTCAATAAGAAGAAAAAAATAGGGAAAATAAGAAAAAGACAACTGTCAAATCAAATATAAAAGAAAATTATACTTAAAAAGAAACATGGAAATAATAAAAATTTAAGAAAAAAAAAACATTTTTACTACTAAAAGAGAGATAATGATATAAAAAATATGATTCACTCAAAATATGAGAAGCTTCTCATGGAGTTCAGTGAGAGTTGGGGGAATCTCACGGCCTTCGAGTTGATCGACGACAGATTTGTAGTCAGCGGAGAGACCATCCAGGATGTATTCCACTTGGGCTTCGTGATCAATAACCTTGCCAAGAAGTGAAAGTTGATCGAAACGTGTCGTCAAGCCTTGAACATAATCATCTATAGTGCGAGTACCATTGGTCCAGTTCTTCACTTGGAGCTTGAGTTAGATTTTAGATTTTTATTATTAGATTAAAAATTATTATAAATTTTGAATTCATATAGTGTTATCTTTTCAAATATAAAAATATGTCTAGAAAAGTATAGTAAATATAGTTTAATCTTTTCTCCGTTAGATTTAAAAATAAATTTATATGGTATATTTTACTACTGATGTTGTATAAATATATTATATATTTTTCTTAAAAAATGATACTTACAAATTCATATTATTGGAGATAAATTAAGTTGTGACACTTAAATATCAATCTACAAGAAAATTTCCGATAAATAAACTTTTGCCTCGAATTTCACCTGAGAGGCTCCTAAATCAACTTATGAGGGGATCAACCCAACACTCTATACTCCATACTTGATGAGACACACACCATCAAAAGGGTAGGTATATGTCATCATTATCTAGACTGATCATGCTTACTTGCTCTGCTAATATGTTCTAGGGACGTTAGTCGATTTGAACCACATAGTTCATGAGTAAGATCAACAAGTGGCACATCTACTCGTCTTGAAATCTAAATACCCAATATTCGAATTCGAGAAAGGGATTTGATCCAAGAATAACATCAGAAACTAATGTAAAATACACTGAAAAGCTTAAACAATGGTCTTATAAACTAGAAATCTCAAAAATTAACCCATTAACAAACAAAAAACGACTCATATGGTTGCATTTTCCTTTGTGTTAAAAAAATGTGTTTTGGTTATAGTGTTTGAGGATCCTCACACAGCACATAGTATCAAAGAATCAATCAAGGATTCAATCAAAGATATGTATCAAAGGATCAATCAAGGATACTATCAAAGATATCAAGGATATGATTATGTAGAGAATATATGTTGTAATTATTACGAATATCCTAGCTCCTAAACATGTATAAATTCAATCTTATGATATCAATAATAATCATCCAATTCACTAAACGTATATGGTATCAGAGCCATCACCTCTCTAAGTCTTCTTCGATATTTTTGTCTTCCCTCTCCATCTTCTTCGTCATCTTCCATGTTCTCCCCCTCTGCTTCATCTCTTCTTCAAACATGGCCGAACAAACCTCTGAAATAATCACGATCAATCAAGCCTCCATTGTTAACATTAATATGGCTAGTGTTACCAAACTCAACACCACCAACTACATCATGTGGAGCCAGCAAGTTCATGTCCTTCTCGATGGTTATGGCCTTGCCAAACATCTTGATCTCTCCGCCCAGATCCCTGAGCCACAAATCACCGTTAACAATAATCTTGTCATTAATCCTGCGTTTGAGCCGTGGACTCGCCAGGATCGCCTCATTTACAGCGCCCTCATCGGTGCCATCACTCTCTCTGTCCAACCAATTGTATCACGAGCTGAGACTCCTGCTGATGTTTGGGCTACTCTAGCTCACACCTACGCAAAACCGAGTCATGGACACATCAACTCATGATAATGGTTCCACCGGCTTCTTTTCCTATCACCACCAACTATGCCAACAATCACTCTCGCCCACAAAACAACAACAACAACAAGCTGTACCAGCCTTCTAACCAAACTTGGTCTTCCTCATCCAATCAGCATGCTCCACACCCACGTGGCCCTCGTCCTTATCTTGGCAAATGCCAAATATGTGGCGTTCACGGCAACTCCGTAAAACGCTGCTATCAACTTCAGTCTCTGACCTCGCCTGGTTTCACAAACCATCCACTTCTTCCCACGCCGCCATATCCGCCATCACCTTGGCTACCAAGAGCTAATGTCGCTATGTGAACTCTACAAGCAGCAATCCTAGTCCCTGGATTCTTGACTCCGGAGCTACTCACCACATCTTCTCCGATCCCAACAACCTTGCTCTTCATCAACCTTATAATGGTGGAGATGAAGTCTTAATTGGTGATGGTTCTGACCTCAGAATCACACACACCGGTTTAGCTTTATTACCTTCATTTTTTAAAACTACTCTTTCATTAAGCGATGTTTTATGTGTTCCTGAAATAAAGAAAACCTTGTCTCAGTATATCGTATTTGTAATGCTAACAATGTTTCGGTTGAATTCTTTCCTGCACATTTTTAGGTGAAGGATCCTAGCACGGGGGCCTGATTACTCCAAAGTCGAACTAATGTAGAACTGTACGAGTGGCCCATCACCAACGCCTTCGCCTCAACCTTCTTCACAACTGCCACTACAAAACCTTCTCTCTCCGATTGGCATTATCGTCTTGGCCATCCCTCTTTTTAAATTCTTAAATCTATTTTGTTGCAAATTTCTTTACCTTTTAGACAAAAACAGTTGACCTCCCTTTGTGGTGATTGTGCTATCAATAAAAACACATAAACTTCCTTTTTCAGAAAATCACTCTCAACCTCTCGTCCCCTTGAAATCATTTTTAGCGATGTCTGGACATCTCCATTTATTTCCACAGACAATTACAAATACTACCTTATACTTGTGGATCATCACACACGCTATACATGGTTCTATCCTCTCCAACTTAAATCTCATGTCAAAGATACCTTCATCCGTTTCAAAGCTCTTATCGAAAACAGATTCCAAACCAAAATTGGAACCTTATTTTCTCATAATGGTGGTGAATACATTACCCTCAAAAGTTTATATCGTCTCACGACATCACTCATCTCACAACACCTCCACATACTCCCGAACACAATGGTTTATCCGAACGACGACATCAGCACATCGTTGAAACAGGTATTTTCTTACTCACTCATGCCTTTATCCCAAACACTTTTGGTCATTCGTTTTCTCTGCGGCTGTGTATCTCATAAATCGCATGTCTAGTCCAACTCTTTCTCTTCAATCACCCTTCCATAAACTCTTACAAACAAATCCAAATTACGACAAACTCAAGATCTTTGGATCTCTCTGTTTTCCTTGGCTATGCCCTTATGCTAAACACAAACTAGAACCCAAATCTGTTCCGTGTGTGCTCCTTGGTTATTTCCTAATCCAAAGTGCCTATATCTGTCTAGAACCAAAATCGAATCGCTTATACATCTCTTGGCATGTGCATTTTGATGAATCCATTTTCCCTTTCTCGTTTCTTGCACAATCACCAGATACTTCTCACACTAACTCTGACACTAGCCAAAACTCCGCAACAATATCCAAATAACACCAGTCCCACTTGTTCAACCTACATTAGTGCAGCAGTCAGTGTCATCGTCGTCCTCAAGCTCAGATTCTTCACCGAGAAATTCTGGTCAGTCATCACCGCCGGCGTCGACAACCCCACCGTCTACATCAGACCCACCGGACTCATCATCCTTGTCGTCAGCTTTATATGCACCTCCCTCGTCATTGCCTCAACCTGACATGGACCACTTATCACCTCAGGCCTGTTATGATGAACAGGCCCACATAACCAACGAAGCCCAACAACATCGAGCCTCCACTTCCCAGGCCCAAACAAATACTCAGACGCGTCCTACTATCCCTAATCAGCCATCCACCATTGTCAATGCTGAATCAGCTCCTCCACCACCAAATCCTTCTCGCATGGCTACACGAAGTCAAAATAGCATTACAAAGCCAAATCTCAAATATTTTCTTGATATTACCTTAGCAACAAGCGATCTCGAACCACAAAACTTCCGCCAAGCCCTCAAGGATAAAAAATAGAGACACACCATGTCCAAAGAGTTTGATGCCCACAATCAATGTTATCGGTTGTAAGTGGGTATTCCAAACTAAATTCTTTCTTTATGGTACTATTCATAGATTCAAAGCTCATCTTATCGCAAAAGGCTACAATCAAGAAGCAGGAATATATTACTCGGAAACCTTCAGCCCCGTCATCAAATCAACGACCATTCGTTTAGTTTTTGAAGTTGTAGTCACACGCGATTGGGCTATTCGCCAGTTAGATGTCAACAATGCCTTCTTGCAAGGCACACTTGAAAAGGATGTCTATATGGTCTAACCACCGGGCTTGTTTGACAAGAACATACCAGATTATGTTTGCCATCTCAAGAAAGCCTTGTATGGCCTAAAACAAGCTCCTCGCGCTTGGTATCTCGAGCTTCGAACATTGCTTCTCAGTATTGGTTTCCAGAATTCCGTCGTAGGCACGCCCTTATTCATCTTGAAACATGGCTCATCATTCATCTATATGCTGATTTATGTTGATGATATTTTCATCATTGGTAATGACAATACTTTGCTCACGGACATTCTTGCTGCTCTTGCCACTCGTTTTTCTGTCAAAGATCATGAAGAATTATCTTACTTTCTTGGCATCGATTCCAAGTGTGTACCAACTGGTCTTCATCTAACACAACGCCGCTACATTCTTGATCTTCTAGCTCGCATAAACATGCTCACCGCAAAGCCAGCAGTGACACCAATGGCTCCACAACCCAAGCTAACGTTGTTGTCTGATACAATACTTCCTGATGCCACATAATATCATAGAGTTGTTGGCAGCCTTCAATATTTAGCCTTCACTCGTCCCGACATCTTATATGCAGTCAACCGCCTCTCACAGTTTATGCATAATCCTCGTACTGATCACTGACAAGCCGTCAAACGTGTCTTACGCTATTTAGCTGGGATACCAACACACGGTATTTTCTTACACCACTAAAAAACAATTTCTCACTCCATGCATTTTCAGACTCGGACTGGGCTGGAGACACACATGATTGTGTGTCCACAAATGCTTACATAGTCTATATATCTCGGTAACACACCAATTGCGTGGTCTTCGAAGAAGCAAAAAGGTGTAGCTCGATCCTTAACCGAAGCAGAATACAGATCAGTTACAAACCCGGCTTCCGAACTCACATGGGTAGGTTCTCTACTCTATGAACTCGGCATTTCGTTACCGTCTAAGCCAGTCATCTATTGTGACAACATAGGTGCAACATACTTATGTGCCAATCCCGTCTTCTACTCAAGGATGAAACACATAGCTATAGACTATCATTTTGTTCGCAATCAAGTTCAAGCTGGAGACCTTCGCATTGTACATATCTCTACCAAAGATCAACTCGTGGATGCTCTCACAAAACCATTGCCATGGCCAATATTTCAAAATCTTACAGTCAAGATCAGAGTTACTCCCCTACCTCCGTCTTGAGAGGGCGTATCAAGGAATCAATCAAAGATTCAATCAAGGATATGTATCAAAGGATTAATCAAGGATTCAATCAAGGATATGATTATGTAGAGACTATATGTTGTAATTATTACGAATACCCTAGCTCCTAAACATGTATAAATTCAGTCTTATGTTGTCAATAATAATCATCCAATTCACTAAACTTATACATAGGTGTTCCAAGTAACCATCTCAATATGTAAGGCCCCTGGCAAAACCAAAAAGCAAATTAAAACATCTTAGTAAAAACGTTTTTTGAAAAAAGTTGGGCCTTTACAAATTTTTAAAAATTGATAATGAACTCATCCCATTTGTCCACTTTACCTACACCTACAGACAACCTTTAATAACTTCAAATTGTATCTTTCAAGGTGCATGTGTTTATTCATTAGTGTTTGATCTCCAACAGTTTCTACGAACAAGCTCACGATGAAGAAACCTAAAATTATGTACGAACAATTTGGTGGTATAAAGAGGAGAGTATAAAACTGTAATACTATGATGAATGTCACCAAACGTGGATCTTACTATCTTAGGAAAAAAGCCAATGTCATCAAGAGCTAAGAACACATAACAAGGTCAATCTGTTTCGTAATCTCGAGATCGGGGAAAAAGGGATACAATGCCAAAATGGGCTTACATGTACACCATTTTAGAGGAGTAATGTTATTAGTTTGCAATGATAATTTTTGATTTTGTGAGTGTGGGTGCTTGTGTTACTGAAGTTTATGGAAAGTAATATAGAGAATTTAAAATAGTTGATTTGATTATGTATGTCACTTAAGTACATTTTAAGAATTCTACTGTAAACATGTTCGAGCTGGAGCGATTTTGCGACAAATGACCTAATAAGAAATAAAAACGCAGTGCCATTTGAACAAGAAAAAAGGAAAAGATTATATGGAAATTAATTTTTAGAGCCAATAGACAATTTTTTTTTCTTTAATCTTCTAATAAATGGCAAAATTGGGCTAGCCAAGCTATCCACCTGTTATTTGCTCATAATGCAAGTTTTATTGTATGCGATTAAAAGTCGTCTTTGAAATGTTAAATATTTTAACATTATGAACAATTTAGCTTATAAACCAATTTGTTAGGCTGTTAGAAAAAGAGGCAAAGAAAAGCGAAGAGTAGCATATTTCAACTGATCGTTGGAGGCTTCCAAAGCTCCACCATCAGTTGGATTCAGATTGGTTTGTTTTGTTTTAAATTTTTAGTGGTGATATTTTCTCGTGGTGGTATGTTGATTTCATGAAATAGTAAAATCGATGGTTTTTCGGACAGATCCATAAGCGAAGGACATTGGTGACGGTCCTCCAAATAATCCTTCGTCTTTGGGCTTGTTCAACGTAACCGAGAATACCTCTTTCTATTGTATTTTTGTGATTCATTGTTTTAGGTTGAGTTTTTTATCACAATTGCTTCTTCTTCTTTTGTTGATTTCTTTTCTTGACTTTTAACCAGTTGATCTACAACCTTCCACATCAACCATTGCAGGTGAAGCGGTTAGACTTTTCTAATTTCCTCTATTCGAGTTCAAGACAATATCTTATTAGTTTTTGCTTTCTTTCAAGTGGATATTAGTTGAGTATATCTCGACGTTACCGATGTTAGCGATTAACATATGGTTTCAAAAACTTATGACAGAGGTCTATCAAACTGGAGTAAATAAGCATATGTTTTAATTTTAGAAGTCTACCAAACATCAAGCGAGAATATAAAGTCTGGAAGTTTTTATTGAAGTTTTGGTTTCCATCAACATCAAGAAAAGTTTTGATTTCAGAGAAGAACTGGTGAATAAATTAAGATTTAATTAATTAGAATTAGTTTTAGCGGTTTTGGTTTGTAGTTTTATATGCGTTTCAAAAGTATCTCTCTTTTCAGGGATGTTATCATAAAAAATTTCAACATTATTTGCCGACTTAATTCCTAGGGATATTTCTTTCGTTTGTAAAACCATGGCTCCGAATGGAGAAAGCAGATCAGGCGGTGCGGATCTAGAGGTTCAAGCAGATCATGTGGATCAAGTGCGGATCAAGCAGATTTGGTGGATCAAGCAGATTAAACGGTCTAAAATATATTGTTGAATGGAAAAAACGGTTCATAACATATATTTAAATTAAATATAAATATAATAAATATAGTTATGATTATAAATATGTATATTATACATAAAATTAAAATTTTATCTACAAATTGTTCATAACATATATTTAAACGGTTCATAACATTTGTGTTTTATCGGCGGTTAGACATTTTATCTACATATTTTAAAAATAAAATTAATATTTTTTATTTTCACAATAAACTATTATATTTATCTAGAAAACATACATACGTACATACATATACACTATTAAAATTTGTATATATATATATGTATTAAAATTGACTAATTTAATTATTTATACATTTATATTTGCATTTACCGTTATGTACAATTAACTATAAATAATAACATGTATTATAATTAAATAACATAATATGAAAAAGTAGAAATATTTCCGTTAACATATAAGAAAAAATAATTATACAAAATTAAGAGTTTATTATGAATATTATGTTTTCACATATTTAAAAATATTATACAAATTTTATTGAATTCCAACTATATTTATAAGTATAACTATTATGCATATTATTAAATTTTTATTATAAAAAGATGTATGTAAGACAATGCAATATATATATATATATATCATACCTTCCATGAGAGTGCTTTGATGAAACTGAAAAAATGAAATTTTTTTTTGTTCGGATGGAAAAAGTGAAATTTTTTTTGTGTGTAGAATAGTTGGAAAACATATGCTTTTATAAAGATATTAAAAATATATTATGTATTATCTTTTATCTAGATATGTGTGTTATAATAAAAAAGTGTGTCATACTCTTGATTTTAGCTGAGTTTATCTGTCTAACGTTACTACTAAACCAAATAATATTGAGAATTGTGGGTTGTCCTCAATATTTTTAACAGAAAAAAATAAATAGTGAATGACATTTTTTTTTACGTTCATCTGCTTTTCACATTTATTGGAGTTTCTTCCATTTACCCATTCAAAGCCCATGTATTCTTAATATATTTAAGCGAAAAATAATGTTTTAGCGCCACATGTATTTTAAGATTAGACAAACCTTTTAATGCAATTTTTTTTATATATAACTTAGCTCCTATTTGTTCTTGACCATCTAAAGAAGGGTCGACTGCCTCAGACCCCCTCTATTATGCCGCTTCTGCGTCAATACACCCAGACTCACAATCTCTGGATTTTCCCCCCCAATATATGACATTGCTTTGTATTTCCCCCTAAACTAATTTTCTCTGCCCAATTGCCCCTGAGAATCTAATTAATCGAAATTGCGATCAATTTTGAAAAATTGCGTTTAAAAATCGATTTTAAACCCAATTAAACCAATTTCTTCAAATTAAATCAAATTCCAATTAAACAAAAATTGCTCTCTGTTCTCTCTGTCTCTCACCGAAAAACAAAAAAAAGTCTTCTCTTTTTAAGTCCATCGGAGAAAACTTATGTCTCCGACGAATGTTCAATTATCCGATTACCATCTCAACCAATCAGTAAACGCTACAAATCTCTGGTCAACTGACAATGAAGATGCATCGGTGATGGAAACTTTCATCAGCTCCGATCATTCTTCACTTTTCCCTCCACCTTCTCCTCCTCCTCCTCCTCCGCGAAATCTCAGGTCAACGAAGATACTCTTCAACAACGACTCCAAGCTTTAATCGAAGGAGCAACGAAAGCTGGACTTACGCTGTGTTCTGGCAATTATCTTACGATTTCACCGGAGAAGACATCGCTGCCGGAGAAGGAGGAAGAGGAAGTAACAACAACAACACGGCGTTGTTAGCTTGGGGAGATGGTTATTACAAAGGAGAAGAAGAGAAACCAAAGAAGAAGAATTCAAATCCAGCTGAGCAAGAACATCGAAAGAGAGTGATTCGAGAACTAAACGCTTTGATCTCCGGCGTTGGAAGTGGTGGAGGAGGAGGAACAGTTAATAATGGTGGCTCTGATGAAGCTGGAGATGAAGAAGTTACAGATACTGAATGGTTCTTCTTTGTTTCGATGACACAAAGCTTCGTTAACGGTATTGGTTTACCTGGTCAATCTTTCTCGAATTCGAACATGATTTGGCTCTCTGGTTCAAATGCTTTAGCTGGATCGAATTGTGAGAGAGCTCGTCAAGGTCAGATTTATGGGTTAGAGACAATGGTCTGTATAGCTTCTGAAAACGTCGTTGAGCTTGGTTCGTCGGAAGTTATACATCAAAGTTCAGATCTTGTTGATAAAGTTAACACCTTTTTCAGTTTTAACAACGGTGGTGGTGAATCGGGTTCTTAGGCGTTTAATTTGAATCCGGATCAAGGAGAGAATGATCCGGGTTTGTGGATTAGTGAACCTAATGTTACTGGGATTGAATCGGGTCTTGTAACTCCGGCGTTGAATACTGGTAATAACTCAACTTCTAATTCTGATTCTCAAACAATTTCGAAGCTTTGTAATGGAAGCTCTGTGGAAAACCCTAAACCCCTAATTCTGAAATCTGGTGATTTGGTGAGTTTCAAGAATGGGATTGAGAATGGTTTATCTGGTTTAATTGGAATTTGGTTTAATTTGAGTTGGGTTTAATTTGAATTGGGTTTAATTGGAATTTGGTTTAATTTGAATTGAGTTTAATTGGAATTTGGTTGAATTGGAATTTGATTTAATTAAAAATTGGTTTAATTGGGTTTAAAATCGATTTTTAAACGCAATTTTTCAAAATTGATCGCAATTTCGATTAATTAGATTCTCATGGGCAATTGGGCAGAGAAAATTAGTTTAGGGGGAAATACAAAGCAATGTCATATATTGTGTGGAAAAATCCAGCGATTGTGAGTCTGGGTGGCTTGACGCAGAAGCGGCATAATAGAGGGGGTCTGAGGCAGTCGGCCCTCTAAAGAATCCTAAACTTACTCATACAAAGAAATAACACAATGGGTAAGACTAGGTTGCTTAGGCTCCTTGCCACCATATAGTTCGGCCGTAAGCCCATAACCCTTAATAAACGAAGCACTCATAGTTGAAGCCCAAATATCCTAAACTCATGTCCAAAACGCAAATGTTTTATAGAATTTTTTTTTGTTTTAATAGAATGTAAAATTTATTCAAAACACCCATTTTTACATCAAGTGCAGCAGTTTATAAGGATACTAAAACATTTTTTTAACTTAAATAGAATATCAAACTTTATCAGGTGCCCAACCACATCACCATCCCTTTTTCAAACCGAGTATCTCCCATGGCTCGTATGGTCGAGAGTCTATTGCGGACTTGTTTGTCAATGTATTTGGTTAGCTGGATATGGTGTGTAGCCGATTCTCCATGTCGTTTACCATTCTTCTCCCGCCAAAGTGAATGAATTGCGATCTGAAAAGCATATCTCTATAGGAACAACTTGACATTCTCCTGGTTTGCGTCTACAAGTCGACCAAGAACTGTGTCCCATTGAGTTGAAAACTGTGTATCAAAGAGCTTATGTATAAGAGAATGTCAAACCTCTGCTAAATATGGGCTTATGTATAAGGTTGCGCGTCTCCATTGTCTCTAGGCATAAAGAACATTCCGTTGAAACATTATTATAGAATTTTTAATACATGTTACTCTATTAAACATTGTCTCTGGGCATAAAGAGCATCTCGTTTTATAGAATTTTTAATACATGTTACTCTATAGAACATTTGATTCTTTCACCAAACAAAACCCATACATTAATTTTGACTCTTTCACCAAACAAAACAACAATTTTTCACCCAAATTCATCCAAATAGACAAAAACCAACATGCTCCAATGAAATTAACAAACAAAATATAAAAATGCTCAAATGTCTCTAGTATTGACTATTATTACTCCCTCTGTTTCAGAATACATGATGTTAAGGATATTTTACATAAATTAAGAAAATAATCATTACTTTTTTAATATATATTATTTTCTCTTACCAAGAATTATTTTAATAATTATAAACCAATAGTAACATAATTTTTTTCAATCATTACATCTTGATATTTACAATTTATTAATAAAAATAAAGTAAAAAGATTAAAACATCAAACTTTTTGAAACAAGATAAAGTAGATAAAACATCATCTATTCTGAAACGGAGGGAGTATTATTTTTGTTTATATGCTAATAATAAAATAAATAAAAAACAAAAGAACCAATCTCAGCCGTTGACATTTTTCGTACTTGTTATTTGTCAATCATGCCTAAACCTTAACAAATCCTTCCCTTCTTGAATTTTTCTAATTTTCTATATTATCGCTTCCTTCTTCTTCTTCTTCAACTCCAAACCTCACCCTCTCAATTTCACCATTCCTCGCCGGCCCACGGCGCCATTTCACGGTGGCGCGCCTTATCATAAAAATCCAACCTTTATAAAACTCTCATAAAAAAACAGAGCATGGCTTTAATCGCCGCTTCTTGTTCTTTCCCACCACCAGCTAAACCAAAACAGTCACTTTCTGATTCTCATCTTCCTACTAAATCTCAATGCTTCTTCAATTGTCAATCTCGTTCTTCTTATTCATCCTTGTCTTCTCTCCATTCATCATCGCTTAGTAACTTTCTTGATTTGAGACTCCAGCGAAAAAACGGCGGCGGATTAGTACCAGTGGTGGCTTGTTCAACGACGCCGTTTATGGGTAGAGTTGGATTACATTGGAGAGATGGGAACATGTCTCTGTTATCGTTTTGTGGAGGAACTGAATCGCCAGAGAGAGCTGATTCTTCTCAGTTTTGGTCTGCTCTGCTTCCGTTTGTTGTTGCTCTCACCGCCGTTGCTGCTCTCTCTTACCCATCTTCCTTCACTTGGTTTGCACATACACACTTTCTCTTTAGCTTAGCTTAATGTTTTCTATGATTGTAATGCCAAAGTGCGTATCTTTATGCATCTATGGTCTTGCAAAATTGGTGTTTTAGCTCAGAATTAAGAGAATCAATGAGAAAATTTGTATCTTTATGCAAAGTTTGTGTGTTTAGCTCAGAATTAAGAGAAATTTTGTGGCTTTTACTCTGATTTAAGTCATCTGTTGTTGAAACATTTTCAGGGTATCTAAAGAACTCTATGCTCCTGCTCTTGGAGGGATTATGTTATCTATTGGAATACAACTTTCGGTTGATGATTTTGCTCTTGCATTCAAAAGGTAATGCATCATGGTCTTACTAGCTTCATTATTAGTTTAGTTAAGTAGATTTTCTAAAAAGTCATTGAAAACATTGTTTTGTTTTGTTGCAGGCCAGTGCCGTTATCTGTTGGATTTGTAGCTCAGTACGTTCTGAAACCGCTTCTTGGGGTTTTAGTTGCTAATGCCTTTGGGATGCCGAGGAGCTTTTATGCCGGTTTTGTACTTACGTGTTGCGTGGCTGGAGCTCAGTTGTCTAGCTATGCGAGTTCTTTGAGTAAAGCAGATGTGGCTATGAGCATTCTTCTTACTAGTTGTACTACTATTGCATCTGTAGTGTTTACTCCTTTGCTAAGCGGTCTTCTAATTGGATCCGTTGTTCCTGTTGATGCAATTGCCATGTCCAAGTCTATACTACAGGTAAACAAGGTTTACCAATATGATCATGAAGAACCAATCTCTTTCGAAGTCCAACGTGCTTTACCTATATGTAGGTGGTACTTGTTCCAGTCACTCTTGGCCTTGTGTTAAATACTTATGCAAAGCCTGTGGTCACTCTTCTTCGACCTGTGATGCCGTTTGTTGCTATGGTATGCACTTCATTGTGCATTGGAAGCCCGCTCTCGATAAATCGAAGTCAGATTCTTTCAGATGAAGGTCTTAGATTGATTATTCCAATTGTTACATTCCATGCTGTAGCATTTGTCTTGGGATATTGGTTCTCTAAGATCCCAGGCTTACGGTAATACCACTATATATCTTCAATGGATTTTGGAAAATGTATAGGGTTATATATGTTGTTTTCCTCTTTTCACCAGGCAAGAGGAAGAAGTAAGCCGGACTATCTCCCTTTGCACGGGAATGCAAAGTTCCACATTGGCCGGGCTTCTTGCAACCCAATTCCTTGGTAGCAGCCAAGCTGTGCCAGCAGCTTGCTCTGTGGTTGTAATGGCCATAATGGGTCTATGCCTTGCTTCATTCTGGGGCAATGGGTTTCGAATCAGGGACGTTCTGTCTCTACTAACACCGCAAGGCAGTGGCTATACCGCTGAATCATGAGCAATGTCAGGAGCCACATCTTGAGACATTCATCGCAAAATACTTTCCGGTTTTTTTATTTGATGTACAAACAGCATTTGGGAAGTTAAAAAAAGAGAGTTTAGAGGGGATGGTATAGGGTAGTGTAGACAAAAATGGTGTTCATCAATCATCTTGTATGTAATCTGCTAATTCATTATATAAAAAAAAGTGATCTTTATTACGTTGTAGCATCTCTTTCAAATCAAATACAGAGACTTTGGTACTCATTGTTTTTGGCTCTTGCTACCATTTCATAACACTAACAAAACCACTTAATGGAAAAGAGAGATTAGTTTTCTTCATTCAACTTAATCTTGTTGCTTGAATCTTCACCACCAACACAATGATCATTAGTCTGTTTAGGTGCTGGATACTTGATAGCATTGAGTTCGATCTTGCGTAGAGCAGCTTTACCTAAATCGACTCCACACACATCAGAAAGCCTCACCAAATACAACAAAACATCTGATAACTCTTCTCCAAGATGAATTTTCTCTTCTTCTTTAAAATCTGGACATCCTTTTGTCACTTCACCTTTCCATTGAAATATCTCTGATAGCTCTCCCACTTCACCCACCTATCAAATAAAGCCAAGTTTTTTTATCAGATCATCAAATAAAAACTAAACCCCATTTCAAAAATTTCACAATTCTACCTAATTTTTATAAAAGACATAAGAAATTAAATTGAGATTTTACAGATGAAGTAAAAAGATACCATTGCAAGGAGGAGATTCCTAGGGCTGTGATATTTCTCCCAGTCTCTAGCTTTTGCGAAATCATCCATTTTTTTACGGAGAGTTTCAAGGGAAACCATTTCCATACTAAACCCATTAATACGATTCGATTCTCATTTATATAAGAGGATTATGAGAGTGAACACAGAGAGGTAGAGAGGATGACCGGTTACCGGATGTTGCCTGTCGATACTATTTTATTTGAGGTTAAAACGCGACGGACACATGGCTGTTTTCTTCAAACTTGTTGCCGTGGCTTTACCCTCTTGGCGAACTGGGATTAATAATAGAAGTAGAATCTTTGATTATAGTGTAATTATTATACGGCTTTTAATATTTTTTATATAATTTTAATACTCTCTCCGTTTTGTTATATAAGATTTTTTAACTATAAAATTTTGTTTCACCATATATGACGTTTTAGAATCTCAATGCAACTTTTTGCACACGAGTAGTATTTAATTTTATTGGTACAATGCATTCATTTTAAATAAAAGCTATTTACAAAAAAAAGCTAAAGAAAAGTCAATATTATCCACTCTTGTTACTTACAACGTTACTTCTGGTTACTCACATAACTTCTCAAAAATCCATTATAAAATCCTTACACAAGATGAGTTTATACTGAAACGAAAATGGAGCAAGATAAAAAAATTTTACAAAAAAATAAACAAGAAAAAAAAGAAGGCAAATTAAATGATGTTCAACCGATTCAAAGGATAGAATACCACATAACTCGAAAATTTGATCTCAACAAAACTTTCTTTTACGACGTTGGAGAACTCCATCCCAACACAGAAATGGAAAATACTATATTGGATATGTTAAGTATTTATTTTCCTAAATCCTTTTAGTTTGTCATGGTTGTAGACTTGTAGTAAACAATTTTAGTCTTTTCTTTCGATGTTTCTTCTTTGTCTTTCTGGATTGTAATAAAAAATTTAATCTTTCATGGTTATAATAAACAATTTTAATCTTTTTACTTCGTTAATCTATCTATTGATGTTTCTTTTATTAAAAGAACATGAGGAAAAGAAAACATGTTACTGGGAAGAAAACTTTGTTTCATGAATTGAAAACATAACCCAAATAAAAGACCATAAAATTGAAAACATAACACTAAATCCACCAAAATAAAATGACAACAAAAATTAAATTATGAATTCAAAATGGAGCACAGCTAATCCAACGAGACAAAATGACAATAAAAATCAAATCAGCACAACTAATCCAACTAATTAAGTGAGTTGATCACATGTTGGACTAACATAGCATCACAACTTATTTGTGTGGGAAGAACACCATCTTTTTCCAACGTGGATTTCTTCATATGCGGTATCTTGTATTTGTTTGATCCTCCAACTTCCATGATATCTTGCATGCACGATTGAAGAGTTAAAAAAATACGGTTTACTTTTGTTGTAGAGTAATCTTCAAAAGACTCTTCTACCGCATGAACAAGATCTTCTATGGTCTTTGAACATGCCCTATGTTGCAGAGATTGGATGGCGCTAAAAAATCCAAGATCCAAAATATTTAGATCTGGTGAGTTGGGTGGTTGGCACATCAAATACATATCAAAGCCAGTTTTCGATGCAGCTTCTTGAAAATCTTTATTTCCACATTCACATGTGTTCTTGCATTATCTTGTTGAATAAAAATAGTCTCCGCATGATCTTCGCTTGGCCAATTTTCACAAATTACCGGAAGAAGTTTATTGATCAAACATGATTTTATATCTTCTCTCTTGATAGAAGTTGCTGTTTTTAGTTCTAAAGTTCCAACATCTCTATTTTTACTCCGTCTCTTAGCCAGCTGTATAGTAACAAACGGAAATATTCCAATTTTTCTAGAAAATACCTCTTTTTCTTCCTCATCGAACCTTGGACGAGCCATCGCAGCTAGAAACATGACTTCCCCGATGAAATTCTTACTCTTACACGTACGGTGTATTTAATTAAATTATTATTATTAAAAAAATATGGACCAATAAACAAAAGATAATTGTATAAAAAGTTTTCTCAGTTTCGACGAGAGACGTTTCTACTATCTCTCTTTCCTTTTTATATTTTTATTATTATTTTAATTTTTAATAGATGAAATCTTGCTGGAAATGCTCTTTAGTCTATAAATTTTTCAGATACATTTTGTAGAAAGAGTAGGTGACAACTCCATATATATTTCTTATATAATAAGACTATGTACAATGGTTATAATTTTACAACACCCTATTTTTTCTTTTTAACACTCTACATCATCTTCTCTCTCTTTCACATCATAATTCAACACTTACGTCACTTTTATTTTCTCCAATAGTTTTGTTTAATAAATTTACAACACCTTACTCCATCATTTTTATTTTATATTTTTCATTTTATTTATGTTTATGTTTTATGTGATTATATAATATTAATCACAACTAATATTAAATGAAATTAAAATAAATAAATAAAATAAAATTATGAAATAATTTTATTTTTGTTTTCGTTTTTATTAAAAAAATTTTGCAAATAAATAAAAATAAGATATATAAATAATCATTATGAAAACACAAACAGTGACAAAAAAACTTAAAATGCAATACAATAAACACACAACATAAGAAAGGAAACACTCATAACTTAATTAGTACAATAATCTCAATTCACAAACTTAAAAATCTCATTCACCACAGAACATTCTGAATTGTGCCCATATGTGTTTTACTAGACCTGCTTGCAATTCATGATGTACATTTGAATCACGCAACTCGGATCTAACACGCACATGATTTGCAAATACATGTAGCACTTCAGTCGAGAATGGTGGTTGTGTATTAGACCCCCTTGCCTCAGATTGATCATAATCATTCTAATATTGAGCATATGTCTCTCGTTCATCTTCAACAATCATATTATGCAATATGATACATGACCTCATGATGATAGCTAAATCGGCTATGTCTCACAGACGAGCTGGTTTGCAAATGATTTTAAATCAGGCCTACAACACTCTAAATGCACGTCCGATGTCCTTAAGACACCCCTTTTGACGTTGTGCAAATAACTTGTCTGGTTCACTTTGAGGTAACCTAATCGATTTGACAAAAGTAGGATAAGAATAATAAATGCCGTCAGCTAGATAGTATGCCATATTATATGGATGTTGGTTCATGAAAAAATTCACTCTTGGAGTATTTTCCTGTTCAACATCATCGAACACCGGTGAACGATCTAGAACATTTATATTGTTCAATGTGCCTGGACATAAAAGAAAAGCATGTCAGATCCATAGATCATGAGATGCAACTGCTTCAAGAATAACAGTCGTGGTTCCCTTATCTTCCCGAGTAAATTGACATTTCCATGCTGTAGAACAATTTTTCCATTCTCAGTGCATGCAATCAATACTCTCAATCATCCCCGAAAACCTTCGTATCTCACTAACACGCAAAAAAATTTTCAGGTCATCTTGAGTTGGGGCTTGGAGATACTCTTGCTCATATAGTCATATGATTCCTTTACAGAATCTTTGCAAGCACTCCAAAAGCTGTAGTACCTCCAATTTTGATGTATTCATCCACCGCATCGGCTGCCACACCATATGCTAACATTCGCATGGTCGTAGTACATTTTGCTAATGGAGATATACTTTTTTTCTTGGCTACGTTAAATCATTGGGTGAAGTAGTTATCGCTACTTGATAGGTCTCAAACTATCTGAAGGAAAACATGTTTACGCATCCGGAATCACCGACAAAACATTGCATCATCATATGCATGTTGATTGGCAAAGTAGTCGTCAATTAGTCTTTGATTTGCTGCTGCATGATCTCTCTTAAAATAGTTTCTCTTGCTATGGGCTGGATAGTATTCTTCTATTTTGTTTCGACACT
Organism: Cardamine occulta; assembly: GCA_028015245.1. Lineage (NCBI taxonomy): Eukaryota > Viridiplantae > Streptophyta > Magnoliopsida > Brassicales > Brassicaceae > Cardamine > Cardamine occulta. The sequence continues at coordinate 11,728,119 of CM051370.1, read as the reverse complement.
CCCTAAACTGGTTAATGATATACTTTTCTTCAATTTTAGACAGACTGTCTTTTGTAAGTGGGATTTGTTGTATTGGTACATCAATGGAAGAATGAGCCCCTATTTATAAAAAAATGGTTGGAGGATGAGAATGAAATTGAGTGGTTGGAGGATGAGATTGAAATTGAGTGGTTGGAGGATGAGATTGAAATTGAGTAGTTGGAGAATGAGATTGAAATTGAATTGTTGAAGGATGAGATTGAAATTGAGTGGTTGGAGGATAAGATTGAAATTGAGTGGTTTGAAGATGAGATTGAAATTGAGTGGTTAGAGTATGAGATTAAAATTAAGTGGCTAAAACAAAAAATCACGGATAAAGATAAGATTCTCTTATTAAAAGCTGAAACTCACGTATTATATTATAACGTGACAATACAAATTATTAAAGGAAAAAGTGACAAACACATACTATTAAAGCATAACGAGACAATACAAATTATTAAATAAGAAAGTGACAAACAAATATTATCAAAAGAGAAAGTGACAAAGACACATTATTAAAGTATGAAGTGACAAAATACGGATAACCACTTGACAATAATTAATTTCCAAGTAGATCATGGCTCAACTTCTGCAACAACTCTTTGCTCTTGTCATCGAGATGCTCTTTTTCAGTTAGCTTGATAAACATCTTCATTTTTTTAGCCTGAGTCTTTTCCTCAATCAATTGGTTTGCTTCATTTTGCATCATAGCTATTTTTTCCAATCGATCCAACTCTTGCACTTTGAATTGTTTGAATTCATTCCACTCTTCGTTAACCACTTCCAAGGCTGTACTTTTACCTTTCTTTTTAGCCTTTTTCTTAGCAGCATCTCTTCCCATTAGACGAGCACTAGATCCTACAGAGTTAGAGTCACTAGCATCACTCTCATGAGCTTTCTTAGATCCACTACTTCCAGAGCCAAATTTCCTCCTACCTGACTACCATAGCGTGGTTGATCACGGACACTGAACCATTCTTTTATATATTTAAAATTTCTATTACCAAACTAGAATATAGTTCATGCGCTTTGGCCGATACATCATCTTTTGACCACCCGCTTCTTTGCATCCGTTTAGCATTATCGTAAGTGCCAACCCATTTGCTCAAAATTTTGTTCACGTAGTTGTAGTGATTTCTGCAAGATTCTCCATCACGAGGAGGATCAAATGAGCAATGATCATTACAGTACTCATCAATTTTCCCCCAATATGATTCACCTTTTTGGTATTTTCGAATAATGTTGTCTGTTCCATATTTAATCCACCCACTTAATAGCACTAATTTTTTCTCAGTGGTCCATTTGTCGCTTCTCCGGTGAGCAGGGGTTGAATCCTCTGCATCTGGAATAGCTTCATGAACACTGCTCATACCACCAAGAGTCATTTGTGTAGAAAACTCGGGAAAATCAGTTGCTCCAACATTCGAATCAATTTCATTACCTGTTGGAGCAGAAAAATAAGGGGGTGCTTGAGATGAATATGACATCATCGATCCATAATATAGACGATAGTTTGGAACAGCTGACAGCATGAAACAATTTGGTGGATAACCATAATTCGGTATATGTTGGGGTTGGTTGGGAGATTGATTTTGGAACTGATAATTGTTGGGATTTGGATAGTTAAAAGAGTATTTAGAAGAATTTTGGGTGTTGAAAAGATTATTGTTTGGATCCATTAAAAAAATATGATATTTAAAAAAAAACAAAAGTTTGGATACCAATAACAGTTAAAAAGATGAAATTTTTTTTGTGTGTCCAAAATAAATGAAACAACTCTCTATTTATAGAGTATGAAAAATAAAGATAGAAAAAAATTATAAATATTGCAACCAATTACATAGTGCCATGTATCCCTATCTATATCTTTGTTTTAAAAAAAAATCGAGCGCTGGTAAAAAAAAAAATAGGAGAAGGAGATATTTTATTCGGTCCAATTAGTTCTTGACACATTATCACTGAAGACGACCAAATTGTTCTTCACGGCGTTGAAAATTTTTAACTCAAAATTTGTTACATCATTTATTTATTTTTTCAACAAACCATTGTAACATATTCAACTGTGTTAAATATTTTTTACCTGTTGAAAAACAAACTATTGTAAGTAATCTAAAGAAAAATTTTACCACATATAATTTTAAATTATATTTGGAAAATATGGGGTTTAGAAAAAAAATATAAAGTTAAAAACTCTGATTCTTTGAATGAGAAAATAACAATCTTATAAATTTTTAAGATACTTCGACCTATTTTATATATTTTGATAAAAGTTATATATGAATAAAATAATTTTCATTAGTTGAGATACCTTCATGGTTATCTAAACAATAAAATAATAATACTCTTGCCGTCCTTTAGCAGAGTTAGTCCAACTGAGAAATCGACCACATCAACAAATTGAAGTCGCCACGTCCCTAGATCTACCGCCACACGCGTTGAGTGGAAAAGATCGAAAGCATCCAGACCGCCGAGTCACAAAGGAGCACCGAACCAAGAGCCCTCTCGCAAACGCAGCGACGACAGGAGGAGAAGCTTTTGGCGATTTGAGAGAGAAAATCGCCGTGCGAGAATCCACGCGCCCGACTTTGTGTAAATGAATTTATTTTTTAACTTTTTAAATAGTTTCGGCAGCCTCATTGTTTAGGGTTTCGTAGGCTATTATCACCAGCCACAACCCAAACCATCATCAACAACTTTGTACCGTTGGATTCTCATCACACAGTAGGCATATCCTTATTTCTCCTTCTTCCTTCTCATGTTTTTTCATGATCTGATATATGTCCGACATTTTTCTTTTTTTTTCTTTTTACAATTTTCGCATTAGATCGATTTTCTAATTGTGACTGCAACCGCTTTTCCAAGAGGAAGCCTCTTCAGGCACTATTACGCTTGTATGAGAACAATACCTCTAATCACGTATTGTTCGTTATGCTTTATCATTCCATATTTTAATTTTTATTTTGTAACTTTTTCGTTTGGTTTATTTAGTTAGATATAAAATATAAAATCCAGGAATTTTTTACTGAGTCTCCCGGACTGCTTTGGTATACATTCAAAAAATAGAGACTTTTCTGGTATACATTTTGTTTTGTTTTTCATTGGTTTTATCTTTCGAGTTTAAACATATCCGAATGTGGAGCTTTATCATCTAAAATTCTTATGGCAATGAATCTGTTGATTTTTTTTGTGTAGTTTTATACCAATTTAGTAATTTACTTGGGCAGATTTGATAGTTGTTGGTTCGGTTCTTTTCGGAACTCACGCGGATGTATTTTTATGGTTAATGTTTCTATATTCGTTTGTGAGTTCTTTGTGCTTTGATTTTATTTCGGTCAGTATATTTGCTTCTTACTATTTTACTCCTTTTTTTTAGTTTACAGCTTTGTTCTTTGTGTGTTTTGTCGATTTGCCTTGGACCTTTGAAAAGGTGGTTCGTCATAGCTTTTGTTTTTGTAAAATTTCTTCGAAGGGGTAAACCTTCTTTTGCTTATCATTATGCTCAATACCTCTCACGGATATCAAGTTCAGTATTTTCCATATATGCTTTTGTAATCCTTAAAGCCTGACTTATTAGTTTTAACGTTAATGCTATAGCTATAGGTGCCTGTGTCTACAAATAACGTAGACGTTCTGCAAAGGATTTCAAAGAAGCTGTTTGGGTCATTTTGCTTGGGTAAATGGGTATATAGCTGTTTTGTTAAAATATTTTTGTTGTTCCTTTTATTGTCAATTGAACCTCTGTCTGTGTCCTTCCTCACATGCAAGAAGCACCTTATATGATCTTCAAAAGATTATATGGTCTTGTGTCAAATTCTTGAGATTTTCGGCTGGATGAAAGTGCCTACTTATTCCCAAACTGTCATTCTGTCAAGTAGATTCGCTTAATGTTTTTATTGATCTTCTGACACCATTTCACTGACCTATAGAAACTGAATGAATGAGTTATGATATTTTGCAGTCCACAAAAATGAGTAGTGATATTCTTTTTTTGGTTTTGTTGATCATGAATCGACTTTGAATTTGGTTCTTCCATGATTAACCTTCAACTTTTGCTATGTTAAAATAGATGTTAAGGAATTTCGCAGTGCTGGGCTTTGGGTCTCTAAGATTGAGAGTGCATATCCTTCTTATAAAGGTATTTCTACAGAAATTAAAACTCTATGGTTCACTATGATGTGATACATATCATACTGCATATCATTCTGCTATATGCAATTTCTTCTGCTATCTGGAATACATTCAGAAAACAAAGTTAGTTAATTCCTGAACATTGTAGTTTCTCCCTGTTTATTGATATTTTTTACATCATGGCCTAGGTCTGAAAAAGTTAGTAATAAATCCTTTCTTATTGCACAATAAGTAACAAGTTGATGATCTCTTAGCTTTGCATCTGCCTTATTGTTTTCTTGTGGCAGACTGTAAGAGACATGTTATGTTACTGGTGGGGTTTCTTTCTAGACTCCAAGAATATAATTCAGCAGAATCCCCGCCCATGTGTCACTTTGACATGGAATTTCTAGAGAACTTTCCTCCAGATCTCCGATGGAAGGTTATTTGAGTTGATTGAGAAAAAATGAGGTGAAAGAGGAATAAACAGCAATTCTCCACATGTCTCCTCAGATGGTGAGTCTTGGACTGATACCATATACACCGTCACCTCTCCTATAAGTATCTCCTAAAGTTAATCAAAATAACCTTTGATTTACCTAGCTCCTCTAGAGTCTCGGCACTGCAAAGCTTGAACCATCACATCTCTAAATTTCATCGGCAAGCGGAAACTGAGTCTCTTGGAATGCTTGGTATACTTTCAAAAAATAGAAACTTTTCTGTTCTGAACGCGGACCTTTATCACCTAAAACTCTTATGGCAACGAATAGATTGTTTACGAAATCTGCAACAAGGCTATCAATGAGACCAGAATCCGTAGTTCCATCGTCGTGGTCACAATCTACTATGGAAACTTTTATGGAGATTGATTAAAAAATCTATATTTTTGAGATCGAGGTTTTTTTGGTATGTTAGTCGACTCCCTTCGTGCACTAGGTTTCTTGGTGTGTAGAATCTCAAAGCGAAGTGTATTCAGCTCACGTCAAATACTGACTCTAAACGGGAGTACCCTTTCCAAAGAATATGGGAGAGATATGCGTCTCATATTAATATATTTCACGTGACTTTTTACTCATGTTTCTTACTTTTATTTACTTATTACTTAAAACAGCATTTAGATTTATTATGAAATGAGACTGTGCAGGGGGATTATTTTTCTTTTGCTACTGAAAATTCTATCGTCGTATAGTCTTATCTTTTGGTCATTGTAGTGTCTAAGTTTAAGTTTCTACACAACCAAACCTTTCTCTGTTCCTCATGAACGAGCTCCTGCCTTTTTCACATGATTAGTTGGATTTGATGTTTAATGCCGTTTCCTGACTCTAAACGGGAGTACCTTTCACGGTGTCATGTTTGTTAAGATTATGTTTACATTTGGACAGGTTTTTTTTTTAAGCAGTTTTCTCGCAAGATTTAAATGTCAGGACCACTGTTGGATCCACCAAGCAAAGTGGATCACGTGCTTGAAGAACATGAAAAAAGCTTTGGGAACTTAATAGACGAGCACATCAGTCACGCCAAGGCTGGCGATTGCGGGAGAAAACATGAGAGAAAAATACATCCGTTCTTCAGTATGTATATGTAACAATTGCAATCACTCAAATTAACAACACATGAAAGCAGATCATTTATTTTCATGCCTAAGGATTAGAGGAGATTCAGAGTTTTTGTTTTCATGAATAAATTTCTTTTAGTTTTCACCAACAATTATATTATGTGTAAGCTTCAAGTTCCTTTTCGTACTCTGAGTTTTCACCAACGATAGAAAGATCGTTGATTAAACATGATGTCATCTCACCATATAACTAAATATAACATCTTAATCTTGTAATACTAATTAACCATCTCTTTAAGAATATGCAATGTGGAATGTTTGTTAACTAATATTTGAGATATTATAGTAATAAAAACAAAAATCTAATTTGTAGCAAAAAAATGGATTTCTTAAAAATTATAAAATCTGGATTCTGACGGTTTTTCTTTATTTCTTAATAGAATCCACAATCTACTTTTACTAGTTTTTAAAAGATTTTAGTGTGATGTATTTTTTTTTCTCACGTGTTTTTTTTTTACTAATTCATCAGATTTAAAATCATCTTTTCTATTAATCGAGAGGGAAAAACAAAAAAATTACAAGCCATTTAAGATTATTTTAAATAATTACGGCTTATGCCATTGCCATTTAGTTTTGAAAAAAAAAAAAAAAGTTTGGGCATTTTTGCAAATTTGGTGTACTATCCAAACCGATCCAAGCCGTTTTTTTGTCCGACCCGGCTTCTGGATGCGGATCCTCCCTTTGTGTTATAATATCGACCCGGTTCAAGAGACGCGGATCCATCCTTTGACTTCCAAATGTCGACCCGGCCCAGATAAAAACAACAATTCTATAGGCCCAATAGATCCAAAATTGCCATATAGGAATATTCTCTACAATTATATTAGATCTAGATTCTACCACAATATTTTCCTCAAAGATTATCTACAGCATATTCCAGAGCAAAAACCCTAAACTAAACAATCTAAGCCAACTCATATAAATATCTAGCGACCCTAACATCGATTTACTCATTCAATTTACAAAACTCTTATGAACCCTAAACAAAACAAAAATGGAAGATGGGTATTATATGAGAGTCCTTAATGTGCAACCATTTGGTTTATGAAAAGTGGAAGATGCGTGTTTTGCCTTAGGTTTATTGGATAATGATAAAGAGTATATCTATGATATACATAGATCAAGTCAGTAGAATATCCAGGGTATCCTAATCAATAGAATATTTAAAGAAGATACATTTGGTTGGCATTTTACAAAATTTGGAAAATATACGGTAAAATCAGGATATTGGACGGAACATAATTTTCCCTCATTCGGTACGACACCCTTGTACTATGGCCCATACATTCGGCTTCTACAAGCTCATACATGGAAATTAAAATGCCCCCTAAAATACGTCATTTTATATGGCAAACTATTACGGGTTGTTTATCGGTTAATTCAAATCTCGGAAAAAAAGAATAAATTGTGGCACCCACTGTGCTCGGTGTGGAGCAGAGGAAGAGACAGTTAATCATACTCTTTTTGAATGTCCACCAGTAGTACAAGTATGGGCGTTATCCAAAATACCATCGGCTATTGGATTTCCAGGAAATTCGTTGTTCTCAAATATGGATCATTTGTTCTGGAGAATTCCTGAAATTTTCAAGGATGATAGTTTTCCGTGGATTTTATGGTATATCTGGAAAGCGAGAAATGATAAGGTCTTTAAAAACATCGATAGAAATCCGCAAGAAAATTTAAAATTAGCGGAAACCGAAGCTTTAGCTTGGAAGTCGGCACAAGTTATAGATAATGATGAGACTAATCAAATCTCTCAGAATACCGCTGCTTTACCTTTGTCTCGGACTTCATCTTTTAAGGGGTTTCGTTGTCATGTAGATGGTTCGTGGAAAGAGACGGAGAATTTCTCTGGATTAGGTTGGTTCTGCTCTCAAGATGACGTGAATAAGACTATAACACTCGTAGGTGTCTTTCCCCCTTTGCACGCCGAGTTAGAAGCTCTTATTGGTGAAGATGGTGTCTACACCGGCGGATTGGCCTGCTTTTTCGACACACCTTGAAGATCTTGTGAGGATCAAGAATTTATTCGTATTTTTCTCGCTCTCTTTAATCCCTCGTAATTTAAATTCAAAAGCGGACAAATTAGCACGCAGTGCTAGACTTTATCTGTATTTTGTTATTCATGTAAACTCTATTCCTCCAGTTTGGATTTCTGAACCGTTTTAATAAATAATTGTTGACAAAAAAAAAAATATACATAGATCAAGTTTGTGGAGTAGTGAATTTTTTCTGCGTCAGCTTTTCACCATCATATTAGATAGCTTAGCTTCTCCAGAAACTGTTTGGGATGCAACATGGCTTTTTCTTTGTGAAGGGATTCAATCAAAAATAAGGCACAAATACAACCGACCAGGTAATAAATTTTTACAATCTTCATTTTTACAGTTTAGTGTTGATGTAATTGTAAGTGTATATGGACATCTTTAGCCTCTTTTTTTAATCGCATTTTTTTGTTTCAGATCTAATTTTATCTAATGAGGATAAAAAGAGGTAGATACTTGAAAAGTTGGATATCATGCTAAAAAGGAATGGTGGTTCTCTTCAAGAATATAAGACTATGCCACAGCCATTTACTAAACATATAGTTAGATATCAGATCGAATCCAAACCAACTATAGCCTAAACTCATATACTGAACATCACATATACAAAATTAAGCAAAACGAAATTGAGTAATTACAAAACATTTTTAACTTTGAAGGAGTTAAACATGTCATAGAAATGAAGAACACATGAAATAAAAATTTGAAATCAAGTAGTGTTATTTCGGGCCAAATCAAATAAACCCATAAATTAGATAATCCCAATATCCTTAATCGATAATCGATCCACCCAAGATCATTCCTAATCCATAACAGACTAAAATCCCAAACAACACGAGTGGAAAAACGAATAAATAGTGGCGAATCGATTCGTTCATCAAATCAGGAGCTAAGGAGAAGGAAGAGTCTGACACTTAGCTTAAAGAAGATGGTGGTGATGAACCTTCTGCCACCAGATTCTTCGCCTAATTTCAGAGCAAAAACGACGAAGTAGAGAAGATTTGAGATTTTTAGAAACAAATCTTGATAATGCATGCAAAAGGAAAGTTTTTTTGTTTTTTTTGCTTATGTTGTCGGTACAAGAAAAATATATTATTGGGAATAAAAGATCAGGCCCTTACAAACCTGATTTTTCTGAGCGATTTGGTCTAAATGTTTATGTTATTGGGCTTATAAATGATATTGCTGCAAAATTTAAACAAAATCAAAGGACCATTCAGAACTCCATACAAAATTGGGCCATTTTATGGAAATTTTTTATTTGCCCTTTTATTTTTAAAAATGTTTATATTTAATTGTTCTAAAACAATTCTATTATTATTTATAAAAAATCTATAATTATAATATTAAACATTTAAATTTTCCTATTAACCATTTAGATTTAAACATGCCCAATTATTCCTGTTTTTATTTTATTCTTATATATTAAGATATATATATATATATATATATGATTATCACAAATTTTTTTAAAAATATATATAGACATATACAAAAGTCACAAATTCATAATAAAATCTATATTTACCATGTTTAACATTAATCAACACTTAGGCTTTGAATGAATGCAGCGGAGGGGATGGTCAAAACTATCTACGGATTAAACTGTTTTTTTACCATTCATAAGTTATAGTATGCAATGGTGCGGACAGAGCAATATAAAAGAAAATCAATGCGGACCAACTGCGGTCTATTTTTTAAAAGAAATAAACTAAGACCGCAGCAAACTATGAACCGCCCCAAAAAAAGATGATTTAATCCGCTAATGTTCTGTCTACTGTGTCCGCAACAACCAAAGTTATTTACATTACTAAAATATAAAATCTATACTTAAAACACAGACATAATATTAAATATATATAATAACTTTACTAACAATTTACATGTACTATACAGAAAAACCAACAAATACTTAGACTTTAATATTAATAAATACATTATTATAAAATATTACACCCGGACGCAGCACGAGTTAATAATCTAGTATTCTATTATTCTATGGGGTTTTTACAAAATTTGCAGTAACTATTTTATTTTATTTTTAAAATATATTTTTTTATCAATCAATATATCTAATCATCTATATGCCATTTTTTATATATAAGAGTAAACTAAATCTATGTGTATTTTCAGTATTTTTTTTGGTGTTATGAATTTTTGTAAATTTTTATTAGATTGTTTAAATTTAATATCATTGTTTTACTAATTTTCAAACAAATATAACTAAAATTAAAAATTAAAATAGAAAACATACAAAAAAATTAAAAATTTATATAAAAACCAAAAACTAAAAAGGTTACCCTTCAAGTTTTTGAAAAATTAAAATCTACACCAAAAATTAAAAACCAAAATTTAAAAACTAAAAACCACTCAGGCCGAAATTAAGATTGTTCGTCTTTGTTGTTGTGAACAAGTCATTGTTCTTACGTATTGTTGATACACTTGCCAATCAAGTACCATACTTTCAACAAAGACGAGATGCTATGGGAAGGTTGGGTCTGTCTGCACTACAAAAGTGTACATCAGCCATTCGTATGATGACATATGGTTGTGCAGCTGATGCAGTGGATGAATACATCCGCCTCGGTGAAAGCACCGCATTGCTATGCTTGGAAAAATTTGTGGACGGAATTATATATTTGTTTCAGGATACCTACCTAAGAAGGCATACACCAGAGGATCTCCAACGATTGCTCAATCAAGGAGAAGAACGCGTATTTCCTGGGATGATATGAAGCATTGATTGTATGCATTGGGAGTGGAAGAATTGCCCCACAGCTTGGAAAGGGCAATATTCACGTGGATCTGGAAAACCTACAATCGTTTTAGAGGCTGTGGCTTCACAAGACCTCTGGATTTGGCACGCATTTTTTGGACCTCCAAGTACCTTAAACGATATCAATGTTCTTGACCACTCACCAGTTTTTGATGATATATTAGAAGGTCAAGCTCCGAGAGTGGATTACTTTGTCAATGGATGACATTACAATTTGGGTTACTATCTCATTGATGGTATATATCCAAAATGGGCAAATTTCATCCAATCAATTTCAATTCCATAAGGTCCGAAAGCATCATTATTTGCTCAATGTCAAGAAGCTGCCTGAAAAGATAAGAAAGATTATAATGTATCAAAAATCTATCAAGGACAAGGAAGCAGGACTCCATATGTGGATTTAACATATTCTACAAATATGCCTACCAATCTTGGCAATATGATGGGCATTCGAAATCGACTTCGTGATACAACACAACATCAACAATTAAAAGCTGATTTGATTGAACATATCTGGCAAAATTTTGGCACAACTCAAGATTAGACCCGAGAGAATTACGTTATTCATAATGATTTTATATGTATCTATAATTCTACGTATTTGTTGACCGTTTTTTATATCCAATTTTAAGTTTGAATTTATTTTTGACGTTTTGTAACACATGTTTAGAAGAATTTATAATGTTATATATATATATATATATATTTTATATTTTAAAAATATTCTATAATTATTCTGTAATTAATTTTAGTTTTATTTTTAATGTTTTCTATAAGTTTAATCCAACATTTGTTATGTTATAAATTTAAATTTTTAAAAAATACATATTATCAATTTATCATTATTTTTTTTTCTTAAGACATCTTCAAAGTATCACTAATGGAGGATGATTAAGTAATGTATAATTAGTGGATGTCTTAAATTAAATTATTATTAAATTTAATATTAAGTTTTACTAAAGACACCTATTAGAGGTTGTCTAATGAGGATGCCCTAACATCTCTGAAAATTCAAGGAGATGAGCGAGTAGGGACATGGACTTAAATAATTCCATAGAAGTGAGCTTGACATTTGGTACTGATGTGAGCCCAACGGCTCAGTAGATTACATGAAGAATTATCATGTGGTACATAAATTTTTGTTTATATGTTTCTGTTATTTACGTGAAGAATTATCATATGGTACCATATTCCCAATCGCTTGGAACAATGATTTTATGGATTTTAAAAATGGAATAAGCAGGATTAATATTATTTTCATTCAGATAAAAATATTACAGAATACGAAGCCTGTTATTTCCAAAATTGTTTGAAACAGTAACATAATGTTATCTGTATTATGAGGTAAAGGAAACCAGATCCTTTAAAACCATTTCAAAATTTAAATAATTTACAAAAACAAATTTGGAAGAGTTTTCACAAAACTCACTCAGAAATTTTTGAAAAAATCAATTTATCCAAACATTGTAAAGTTGAGAAATGTTATTTGGTCAACAATTATTTGTTTTTAACAATTGAAAAATATTTTGGGAAAAAACAGATTTTTCAAACTTCATTATGCAGATAAAACTATGTTATTCTTTGAAATAATTTTGGAAATAACAGATTGATTGTCCTTCAAACTTTTTTATTTCAATAAAAATCACACTAATTCTGCTTATTATACTTTTAAAATATGTAAGATGATTGCTCCAAGCAATTGGGAATATAGTCATTTCTTTTTTGGGGAAAAAAATAATATATATATATATATATAATGTTCCAAAAGGTACATAAAGTTTAGTGAGAAGATTATCGGAAGGAGCAAATAAACAAGAGAAGGCTTTTTGTTTTGTTTTGTTTGCTTTTTGTTTCCATTAGCAAAGAAACAAGAGTAGGCCTTTTGTTTTGCTTCTTCGTAAACACCTGTCGGCAGTAAAAAACTTTCGAGTTGACTTAGTCAACGGTTTTGTGGGCCTAACTTTTAATTAGGGCTGGACAAGGCAGTTAAGGACACGAGAGAGTTTTCGATCATAAACCCCACTTGCTTTAGTCATTTTCTCTCAACTTGCTTTGCCAAATCATTCTGCACCGTCGATATATTATCCTCAAATAATTTGTTCCCTCAATTATTTCGATTCATTAATGTGAGACTTATAAGGAGTAGACGTAGGACACTTGAGAAGTGGCTCATATAATCATAAACTCATATGCATAGCTTGTTATCTCAAAAAAAAAAAAAAAAAGAAAAATCCCTTCTTTGCACAGTAAGGAAGAAATGGAGAGATATTGTGCTTTCGTTGCCACTTTTATGCTGATACTTCATCTTGTTCAAGCTCAAGATCAAACCGGTACGTACAAAATTGTTGTTTTTAATCTATACATGTATATCCTTCAACGGTTTCTTAGATTATAAGATATATATTTTGCATCTATGTTCTCATTAGGATTCATCAGTGTGGATTGCGGTTTACCCCCACAAGAGTTACCTTACACCGCAAACCCAACCGGTTTAGTATATACATCAGATGCCGGTTTAGTTAACAGTGGGACACTCGGTAGAATCGCCAAGGAATTTGAAACGGACTACACTACGCCGAATTTGACGTTGAGATACTTTCCAGAAGGACTCCGAAACTGCTACAACCTAAATGTGACCCGCGACACCAACTATATTATCAAGGCCACATTCATATATGGAAATTACGATGGTTCTGATAATGAGGATCCGAACTTCGACCTTTACTTGGGTCCAAATTTATGGACGACAGTAAGCAGGACTGAAACTACTGAGGAGATCATCCATGTGACGAAATCCAATTCGTTACAGGTCTGCCTTGTTAAGACGGGAAATACTATACCATTTATTAATATCTTGGAGCTACGAATATTGAGGAAAAATGTGTACGTTACTGAAAGCGGCTCACTCAAGCTCTTATTCAGGAAGTATTTTAGTGACTCTGGTCGTACTATACGGTAATAAATCTTATTATATAAATCTTAATTTTAAAGTTACTCATTAACATGCTAACAACACGTGTCAATTTTTTTTAATGAAATAGAAAAACTAACATTTAAAAAAATACATATTTACATATACTAATTTTCCTTGTTTATATATAATTGTTTTTTGAATTTTTCTTTTCTTTAAACAAAAAGGAAAATAACAAAAAAAAATATTTATTTAAATTTACATATATTAAGTTTACGCGTGTTATTGGTCAGTTAGATTTTGAAATATATTTACAAAATATTTATTCATTTAGCATGGAAAATAATCAGTAAACAATGAATATTGAAGTTCAAAATAACAATATAAGTTATTTAACATTAATTTAATTGGATAAAAATTGTATTTATCGTTGTAGTATAGAGTTTTTTATTGGTAAGTGAAATCACAAAAAAAATATAAAAAATAATGAGCTTATATGAATGATTTTTGATTAATTTATGAGAATATTAGTATAGTTTTACTTATATTTTATTTTATAAATTTTAGCGTATGTAGTCATAATTGAAAACACAAAAAAAAACTTGAAAAAAGAAAGAGCTTATAGGAATAAATTTTTGGTTACTTGATGAGAATGTTAGTATATTTCTATGTTTGTTTTATTTTTTTAATTTTAATTCACTTAAAATTAGTTTGACTTGAGGTAATATTATTACTTATGAGATTATGGTATATAATTTAATTTCTTTATAAATTTTAATACAATTCAAAAAGATAATATCATATATTTTTAATATTTTAAGAAAAAAATAGAGATAAACTCTAACAAAAATTACAAATTTACGAATATATAAATAACGCTATAATCATATTTTACTAAAATATCTTATATATATACAATATATTTATATGATTATTAATTTATGTTATTAATGGGATTATATATTTATATAGAGATTTCAAAAAAATTATTATCTTATTATCTTATCGAAATGTGACAATTATTACACCGGCCCAACTCGGGACCGGGATAATTTATTAATTTAGAGAGATTATTAATTTATCGAATATTAATTTATAGAGGTTCTACTGTATATGTTACTAGATTAGTCCCCACATGATACGTGGGTAATATAAAAAATATTTAGATTCTAAACTGATAATCGGTATAGTTAGATTTAAATTAAAACCCTCGTTTAGTTATTCAGAAATTAAAGTTTTATAGTTCGTAAGAAAATTCAAAGTTAATCAATATTACCCATAAACAATCCCTCTAAGTGAATGAGAGGGTTCGAAAAACAAATTTCAAATCTTATATAACTTAAAACTGAATTACTGTTTATATATATGGTCTAATACAAAATTGTGGCAGGTATCCAGATGATATCTATGATCGTGAATGGTATGCATCCTTCCTGGAGAAGAATTGGGCACAAGTAACGACGACTCAGGTTGTAAACGTTAATGATTATGAATTACCACAACGTGTAATGGCAACGGGCGCAACACCTCTAAACGATAAAGAGACATTGAACATTACATGGAACGTAGAGCCTTCTACTACAAAGTTCCGCGCCTACATGCACTTTGCAGAGCTTCAGACTCTAAGGGCAAACGATACAAGGGAATTCAATGTGACGCTGAATGGAAATTATTTATCTGGACCTTACATTCCTATACCGCTAAAGGCCGAAACCGAAGTCCACGTAAAACCAGAGCAATGTGATGATGGGGCATGTCTTTTACAGCTTGTGAAGACGTTGAAATCAACTCTTCCGCCTTTACTTAATGCTATCGAGGCCTTCACCGTAATTGATTTACCGCAAGTGGAGACAAATGAAGATGATGGTATGTCGATTTGACATTATTGATCTTATCTACAAATGTTTTGCCTGTTGTGTGTTGATTCTTGATATCATCAAGCTTTACAATCGCAGCTGCTGCTATCAAGAATGTTCAAGATGCTTATGGATTGAGTAAAATCAGTTGGCAAGGAGATCCATGTGTCCCCAAACAGTATATGTGGGTCGGTCTAAACTGCAATATCTCGGACGATATGTCTACTCCACCAAATATCACTTTCTTGTAAGATGAATCATTCAATGATTTATCTTTATTTTGTTAAATAATGTCAATTTGGAACTAGATATCTCACAGTGTCTTTCTCCAGAGACTTATCTGCAAATGGATTAACCGGGATCATCACGCATGCCATTAAAAATCTTACTCACCTAGAAGTATTGTAAGTATATCTCCACCGCTGACCAAGCCTAAATATTTTTTAACCATTGGATATAAATAATGTTTGATGAGTCATTTCACCTTTGTTAATGGTAGGGTCTTGTCAAATAACAATTTAACTGGAGAAGTACCTGAATTTCTAGCTAACATAAAATCACTCATGGTTATGTAAGTTTCTCATGAGACTACAATATTGTTTACTCTTGGCATTCTCCTGAACGTGTTTGTTTATGTTTTAACTATTTGTCTACTCTAATAGAGACTTACGAGGTAATAATCTCAGTGGCTCGGTTCCTCCCTCACTTCTTCAGAAGAAAGGATTGATGCTACAGTAAGCTATATTTTTGTTTCTTCCCAATTGTTATCACACCAATTGATGTATTTTGTATCTTTAACAACACTCACATTCTGCAGTGTCGACGACAATCCTCATCTTCTTTGCACAATTGGTTCATGTGTGCGCAGAGGAGAGGGCGAACAAAAGAGTATCATTGTACCGGTTGTTGCATCAATTGTTTCATTTGCTGTTCTTATTGGTGCATTCGTCTTGTTCCTTGTTCTCCGAAAGAAAAAGGCATCAAAAGTTGAAGGTATATATCAATAAATAAGCTCGAGAGTAATATCAAAACATACATACAGATCAAAACTTAACCAGATAAATTGCCTTATAACCTTAGGGCCACAAACATCGTATATGCAAAGATCAGATGGTAAATCACCTCAACCAGCAATAATGACCAAGAATAGAAGGTTTAATTACTCAGACGTTGTGAGGATGACAAATAACTTCCAAAGAGTCCTTGGTAAAGGAGGTTCTGGAATCGTTTACCATGGTTTTGTGAACGGTACAGAACAAGTAGCTGTTAAGTTGCTCTCCCCTTCATCATCTCAAGGATATAAACAATTTAAAGCTGAGGTAAATTCTCACTTTTATCACTATCTCGAATGAAAACATCAATGATTCAACTATTTCTAAAAACTTGAACTTATGTATTCTGGCTTGTAGGTAGAACTTCTTCTTAGAGTTCATCACAAGAATTTGGTTGGTCTTGTTGGGTATTGCGATGAAGGAGAGAACATGGCTCTTATCTATGAATACATGGCTAATGGAGATTTGAAAGAACATATATCAGGTAAGCAGACAAACATGAAACATGACCCGACTGTATTGTTGTAGTTTTATAGTGATATCATAAAAACATTGATATCTATCTCTTAATTTCAAACACAGGAAAAAGAAACCAATTTATTTTAAACTGGGGAACTAGACTAAAAATAGTCATCGACTCCGCGCAAGGTTGGTTTACAGTTTATCCCTATTATTTTTCTTATCTTTGTTTCTGTGCTTTTCATTTGATTGAACCTTTTGGATTTTGTGGCATAGGACTTGAGTATTTGCATAATGGATGCAAACCAGCAATGATTCATAGGGACGTCAAAACCACAAATATATTGTTGAATGAACACTTTGAGGCCAAACTTGCTGATTTTGGGCTTTCGAGGTCATGTCCGATTGAAGGTGATAGTCATGTGTCAACAGTTGTTGCTGGAACTCCAGGATATCTCGATCCTGAGTAAGTATAATCGCTTGAAAGATTCTGCATTTTCTTTTATGGGAAAGAAAATTGATAAAAGTATTTCCTCCAATTCATTCTCCAGATACTACAAAACAAATTGGTTGACAGAGAAGAGTGATGTATATAGTTTTGGGATTGTATTGTTAGAGATCATCACAAATCGGCCGGTGATCGACCAAAGCCGTGAAAAGCCATATATAGCAGAATGGGTGGGGTTTATGCTTACGAAAGGAGACATCATAAGCATTATGGATCCAGGTCTTATTGGAGACTATGATTCTGATTCTGTGTGGAAAGTTGTTGAACTAGCAATGTCTTGTCTGAATCCTTCTTCAACGAGAAGACCTACCATGTCTCAAGTTGTTATTGCATTAAACGAGTGTTTTCCGTCTGAAAATTCAAGGGGAGGAGCTAGTAGGGACATGGACTCAAAGAGTTCCATAGAAGTGAGCTTGACATTTGATACTGATGTGAGCCCAACTGCTCGATAAATTACATGAAGAATTATCATGCGGTACCATATAAGTTTTGTCTTTATGTTTCTATTTTACAAAACTATCCTCAAATTTGTGTCTCTCTAAGTGGTCACCTTTTTTAATGAGCTATGAACTTTTGCCATTGACACATGTGAATAAAAGATCAAAGTCTCTTATTTTCGGCGGTAATGCATCAGTTTAGAATCAGTGCATTTGTTGTTTGACAAATATAGTTTTACTGTTGTTCTTGATTAGTATTGGAACACCAATTTACAAAGAGAAATCACCAGGTGAAAATGAAGATAAATCTTATCGTACTATGATGTTACTAGATAGTGTACTTCTCTCGGTTGATGCTTTTTGTTTTTGCCATGTGGCATGATAGATAATGAGTGGTCTATATTTTTTCTTTCCACCCATAAAAAACATCATAAACTAATTAAAAATTAAATCTATTTAGGAACCGAGGGAGTATGCACAGGTTGTAAACACATTCAGAATTTCAGACCTATACTCACTCTCTTTCCAAACGCGTTGTCATCATCTTCATCTCTGTTTTTCACTCTTATATTATTCTCTGAAATTAAAATTTTTAGTTAGGTTTCTATTTGAACAAAAACCAACGACCATATGTCATTTTTAAAAATCAACAGGTGTACCTAGTTAGACAAAGTTACACAGTTATACCAAAATAAAACAACAATCAAGTCACAAGGAACCAACAACAATTGTACCCAGTTATACAAACTGATATAGCCATGGCTGAAGAATGGTTTGTTTGATTTTAAGTGGATTTGACCCAATAACGATGGGTTTGGGTATATGGTGATCAAGTTATTGTGGTTGGGTTGGTAAATAACTGAATATATAAAGTTTTCATCATTGGAGCCGCTTGGTTCACTGAACATAATATAAGAATAAATACTTTAGTAAAACAAAATAACTTTTAAGAAACTTAAGCTGGAGAATTTACCATGTACAATAATATATGTTCTTTCACCAACTTCAAATGCTCCACAAAATGAACCAATCAATTCATTTTTCCAACACATACAATATACTTTCAAGTTTTTGAGATGTGCATTATTTAACAATTTCATGGTCTCTTACCATGGTTGATTCATACTTTTCTATAATGACAACTACTACAAGAACATAATATTTTTTTCTTTTACATATGCAACCCACATCATTAAGTTTTGTTTCACAGCATCTCCGATTGAATAACCTCAAATGCATAGATGATCATCTTTTTGTATCTTTTCAGTGCCTACGAAATACATTGATACAACATCAAGCAAAACTTAGCACATATATTTATACATCTAATAAGTTGAAGATTAAGTTAATTTATGATAATCTTACTTGCCAACATAGTATGAATCTATAAAACTGAAGCTTCCCACTATTTTTCTTATTTGAATTAATCACATTAATATATCCAGCATCAAAAAATTAATTTCTCTCTCATTTCATCTCCTACAAATGTTGGAAAGCTTTTAGTTTCCATGGATTTTTTTTGTGTGGCTAAACCATGCCTAAATAATGTGCTAATGTTTCACCTCTCGTCAACATCATCGAAAAATCCAAGAAGAAAAAACTAGATACTTATGTGAAGACTAGTAAACACATTAATCTTTTTTTGAAAGCACTAATCGCTTTTTCTTCAACGATTACAATTTTTATTTTGTCAAATTTATGGTTTCATCAAAATATTTTACTATTTTTGTAAGAGACATCCAAACTACCAAGTTCTAACATACTATTCTCGCCAAAGTTTTTAATGGTATGAAGTATAAATTACTATTGTCACGTCCATTCTCGTAAGTATCAACATAATTGCCTATCAACGTGTTGTTATTGTCTTCTATTTTCCATATTTGTTGATTTTCCAAGCTTGTACATCTTAATCAATAAACCCACTGTTTGATGAAAAATGCAACTCTAGTTGAGCTTCAAATGATGATGAAAATTAAAATACCTCATCTGGACCTATGTTTGAGGACATTAGGAAACATCACAAGAGGATGCATGAGAAAAAACACCGTTGAGCTGCAACAAAAATTTATTTTCTCCGCTCACAAAAGTTAAGCTGCCGGATACTAAAGATGACAACCAGTACACCGAACACGGGTTAAAAAAGTGTCGAGGTATGTGCATAAAAGACTGTCACTGCACTTCATATATCTTGACTGTCTATCAAAATGGCACTTCATCATCAAATTGTGTTACTTGGAGCGGAGACCTCATTGACATTCAAAATTATGGCATGACGGATCAAAATTTGTACATCATATTGGATGGTGCATTTATTTCTTAATTATTTACTCTTTCCTTTAAGATATATAAATTTTGTTCACTTTTTTTTTGTAACAAAATAAAGAAAATGAAATTCAACAAAACCTTGGTATTTATAGTCTAAGGGTTTTGATTGATACGTCAAACTTTATTTTTAAAGTTGTTATTATGGAGATGAAATTTTGCATAATCAATCAAAATTCTAATCGTTAGAAACTTAACACCACATGTAAATAATTATGAAAAGTTGAGAGAAATGACATAATAGTAGTGGTACTTACTTTCAACCTTTTTCTATTTGTTGAATGGTAATGATGCTATCATAGACATCAAATTGGACGTGGTTGAAATAAATTGTCAAATGCTAAAGAAACGTCAACCAATAACAAAGATATAGTTAAAATAAACAATTTATAATTAGACATTGGCATGTTATGAAAATATATTTATCAGATTTCAAATTTTACTATGTTATGATATTTGACAATTTACTATATGAAAGTGTTTAGACATTCTCCATTTGATTGCCATGTGGATGCACAAATGATTGACACATATCCTTCTAATTTTTAAAATATTACAAAAATCTTATAGTATAATTTATGATCAAATCTCTTAATTGTCGTCCGTTTGAAAATCTCATCATGATGTCAAAATAGAAAAAAAAGATCATTCATTCCAAATTGATCTATAGATAAACATTTTACATTTTGAGATAGATGACATGTTGTTTTATTTTATTTTTCTAAATCAAATATGACAAGTAGTTTATCATTTATTCAAACAAAATAATATATACAAAGTTACAAATTGTCAATCATTTGACAAAGAAAAACTATATATACAAAAATTGGAAACAATCAACCAAAGTTCAATAATATGTCAAACCACTTGAAGATGTTCGTGTGGCTTAATACTAGTTAATACTAGTTAATACTTTTATTTGTAATCACTTGAAAGTGATAAGACATTTAATAGCATAATATCGTGGGTTAAGTTAAGATATGAGTTGTCCTGAAGTCCCCAAAATAAATGATATAACATTAACAATTAAATGATACGGTAGAAGTAGAACTTATGGATCAAACATGAATGTTATACAAAAATGAGACGAGACATAAAAAATAAGACAAACTGTAATGACCCAAATCCAAGAAATAAGAGCAAATAAAACATAGAAAAACTACCAAGTCTCGTGCTACGAACGAATTCAATACTTTAAACCTCAGCTACACGCTACTTCTCCTCAAAGCCGTCTGCACGGAAATCAGAACTTATGTGAGCGAAAAATCGCTCAGTGAGACTACAAACCCAACAGACATGTATCAATACGGTCTGATCCCGCACAGAAAAATGTTCATGTATTGGTACCACTAATATTCATATTCGATTATTTGAAATTATAGATAACTTAACAAATAAATTTAACTGAACATTTACTATTACCATTCCAGAATTATATTAGCATTACATAACAACAATATCATAACACACCATAATCACCAGAGCAGAAGAGACTTATCAAAACAGAACAGAATCATCAGAACATAACAACCATGTATCCAGCAATGCCATAGCGGAATGGTACGGCCCCATCATTGGTCACCCAAACCATATGCTAACATAATATATATATATAATATACTTGATAGGAATACTGGCCCCTAACAAGGTGATAAGAAAGTACAGTCCACGGCATTAACTGAGCTCAATACCACTAACAGACTAACATAATACGTAATACATTTGTTGACGATGCCGGCTGCCACAGATTTGCTCAATAAAACTAGCTAAATCAGAAGAGCATGCTGATACCGGTCGTAACAGAATAATATATTTCAAAATCAGAATCATAAATAAAAATAAACAACATAATCACTATCAAATAATTTCCGAATTCTAAATAATTAAATCAATCTTTAATTCATATCTAAATTATGTAATTAATTAATATTTAACATAATTCAAATATTTAATTATCAATATAATTTTCTAAAATATTATACCAACATATAATAATACTAATGGAGTTAGAACTCACCTGGAAAAGATTTTCAGATCGAACAAGCGGTCAACTGCAATTCTACACACATCCCAGACCACCAATTAATTCACCTAAATTCAACCGTTGATTAAAAACCTATTTAAAATATACTATATGAAAGCTATTTTCAAGAGAAATCTGAATCTAAAAACGGTATTCCTAAAACCGGTTTACAAATAGCCAAACCGGTCTAAATTGTTAGCGGTTCAAAATCCAAACTCAACCAAATCAATAACTGATTTCAGGTTGTATTCTTCACAGTCAAGACAGTCCAGAACCGGTCTCAAAGCGTTAAGAACCGGTGTATAAAAATCTCAATTTGACTATGAGACAATGAAATCGAAATATTTACCGAGCAGACTCCGATTGATTCAGACCTCCAATTGATAAACGGTAAGCAGCGTTGGATTTTTATGATCAACAGGTTTCTAACAAGCTGTAGATCAAAGAATAATTCTCCTTTAAAACGAATTTACCATTAAAGAGCTTGAAGCTTACTTCCATGGAGAAAGAGAAAGTAGGAGAAGAAAGAAAAGTTTACGAAGCACCGAGAAGGAGGCTACGACAAACAGAGGGGAAAGGCTAACACAACCCAAGAGAACAAACGCCCAAAGTTACTGCAATCCTTGGGGTTACGTCTTGGAAATGGTTTGAAACGGAGATGACAATATAAGTCTCGAAAACTCACTGTAGTTCTTCAGATTCTTACTATCGGCGGCCAGAAAATCTTTGGGGGTTCAAAACGCATATATATACGAGGTATTAGGGTTGAAAAATGAAGATTCGAGTTGCCAAAAACTATCCCAGATTTACGGAATACATGAACCCGAATTTTCCCAGATTTACATGATTTTGCAACCAAGTCCCTATTTTACTTGTTATGTACATATTTGCTTTCCAACTTCTGCATCTATCAGAAATCCCCTTGAAATCAGACAACTGCAAAACTTTTCAAATTGATCAATTTAACCTAAATTCTGGTTCTTTTTCTTCGCAAATTTTGGGTGTTACATCAACCATTTATCATGACTTAAATGCCATTTTTTATTAACAAGATGTATTATACATAATTAATATGATTTTGAATTCGAATGAAAATGCAACGATAACATAAAAATAAATTAGACTGCATGCATTTATATTTTAATCAAATAATATAACATGTCATATTATATTTTTTGATGATGAAAGTTATTTGATTTTATGGGTTTGGTTTACAAAATAGATTGTATAATTAATATGTCAATTATATATATATATGTGAAAATGAAAAGTAAGAGATTTTTTTAAATACCATTAAAATTCGCTAAAGATTTTTTCTTTTTAAAGAAGTGGTATTCAGATATTATTTTATATTAATAATATTTTCATATTACTCCTTACAATAAAATATAAATTCTCTGATCAAATAAATACTATATAAAAAGTAAACCCGCGCTTAGCATGAACACCGACTTAGTATATATATATAAACAAATAAGTGATTATAAATAAGTAAAATTTAAAAACTTTTTTAAATAGTTAAAATCGATTTATAAGGTTAAATTTGAGAAAGTTAAAACATAAGTAAATAGTTGTAATGATCTATTATATTAAAAAAAACTACAAACTATATTTTAAAAAAGTACTAACAACTATACCAGTGGCTAAAAATTTATTTATAATGGTGACACTATGTGGTAGCAATTATTAGTGTAGAAGACATAATGAAGTCGAGATTCACATTTTACTAGAAGCTAGACGTAATCCAAATGTAATAAACAACGTTTACTTTTAGTAAAAATCAGATAAAATTTGAACAGCTCATAGAAAAGAAAGAACGTTGAAAAACTTTTCAAAATTAAAAAGTGATTAGGGTAATGAGTCTAATGACTGATGATAGAACAAATCTATATACTAATAACAAACTGAATATATGCAAATAGACGACTCTCATTGGTGCCTCTTCATTAAATAGTTGTGAATGTTAGAAGTTAAATATTTTTATGTTTGTTAGTTATGTCTTTTCGTTTCTATTTATTCTGTTTCATTCCACAAGTTTTCATTTTTCATCATCGAATTTTTTCATTCCAATTGTTTCACATTACTCTTTATACCATTGTAAAAATGTTGTGGAAACAACAATTCGATGATATCCAATCTGCTCATAATATCTTTAGATTATAGAAACAAAAGCCCCTCAAGTTAACAAAAAAAAAAAAAATAGTATCAATACTTTATTATTATTTAACTTAACATCTCTTTTTTAATCTATTTCACTTAACATCCCATTTAATATCTTTTTGCCCAGTAAAAATAGTTAACAAGATTAAGAGTATTAAGATTGCAAAGGACCACATAAAACAGTTCAAGCCTTGTCTTATTGAGATCTTCTCCACCAAGCCATTGATGGCCAAGCTTTCCAGTGACAACATTGGTGACATCCACAAGACTTGTACTAAGAAAGAAACCTAATGCGGTTGAACACCATCCCAAAGCTGTGCTTATGCTCTTCATGTTCGATGGAGCTTCTCTATAAAAGAACTCTAGCATCTCTACTAAAGTCAACATATCACAGACACTTAAGATCACATACTGAAACACTAGCCAGAAAACTGAGGTTCTGAAGTCGTTGTGAATCGCTTCATATTTCCTCTTAACCTCCACAATGGCTGCAACCGCCATTGCAACTGATGATAGTGCTAGGTCGAGCCCGATACGTTTCAAATTGAAACTTGATGATCTATTGCTGTTTCCTGATGAGTTCCTTTTTCCAAAGAACTCATATATAGGTATTGATAAGATCATGAAGATGAGAGCAATGGCGTTGAGGGAAGGTACGACGATCTCGAAGGAACGAAAGAGTTGTCTGTTCATGATCATGCCTTGTTGTACGGTGAAGGTCGATAATTGTGCTAAGCAGCAGCTCATGAGAATTGTGCTACCAAAGATTGGTAGAAGACCCAAAAACGTTTTTGTTTCTTCAACTTCAATTCTTGAGATGTTTTTGTGGCAAAAGATTTTACGAGGAAAAAGTTCTACAATTTGGGAAATGAGACGCATTAAACTGTGAATAGTTAGCAAGGAGAGAGTTGTACCGCTCAAAGTTTGGTTCGGAAGATGAGATAGCTCGCAGCTGGGCTTCAACCTCAGTTAGTGACTTTTTCACCTCTTTCTTCTCCTTGTTTAAATTAAAATCACCCCTTTCAAAAAATCAAGAAGGGATTGATTGCTTTTCAGCTCATTAACATCGGATTGAAGCAGCATCTTTGCTTTCAAAGAATCAAAATGCCCAGCTATCTCTTCAATTATACCACGACATCGATCTCCCGCATTATTCCAATCTGAGCAGCTCGAATACTTTGGATGAGTCTCGCGAAGTTTTAAAAGGTCATCGTATTTCCGCCTTAACTCATCAAGATCTTTTTGTTTTAGACGCAAAGACGATGAAGCTCGCATAGCGTTCAGTTCGTGTGTGAGCGCAACTACTTTCTCTTGTGACAGTTTAAAAGATTCGAGGGCGTTGTCTCGTTCTTTCTCTAACTGCACGGCTCTGCCGACCTTGGCATCATCATTCTTAATCTTCAATTCAAGTTCTAATATTTGTTTATTCGCAGCGGTCAAATCTCCTGACGAAGCTCTCTTTCTACTAGCTGATTCATAAAAGCGAATTGTTTCATTATGACCAGCGGCAACCTGCATATGGTTTAGAATAACCAGCAGTTAGAGGGATACATGCAGGATTTTGCAAATATAACATAAGGTTACATACCTTAGCCAATTAGATAAAATTTCTAACATAAAAATCCAATTCTTCCCGATCCCATTGGTAAAAGGGAGGAAGGGATTCTACGCCACTAGACGTAAACGCCCTAAAAGACTCTGCGATTGCCATTATATTCTCGTGTGCAGCTTCAAAAAGAGTCATGAATGAGCAGTGAAATTTTGCAAGAAATATATATCTATATATATTAATGATTAGCACATACTCAAAACAGGGTGATCAACATTCGAGGTATTTCCAGAAGAGGATGAATCGTTATTTCAGGATCGTTTCCTTCTATCCCAGGTGTCTGAGGTTTTAAAGCTCTCCCCGTGTGAATCGCCTTGAGAAGTCTTCTGGGGTGGAACTCGAGGAGGAGGTGGAGACATTGAGGCAGGACCTTTTCCTTTATCAACAATTTGAGACCTTGGTATAGATCTTTGAGAGTTAGGACCAGGAGATACCCTCTTCATTTTTCGATGTAGATTGTCATCTGGGTCCTCAATGTCTTCGTCATCAGAAACTTTAGCCGAACGAGTTGAACAAGGGTGCAAATCAAGCTCAAGCTGAGGTTCACGAATCGGAAGCTCATCAACCAAACTACTCTTGTGAGTTACATCGGTAGCATCTACAGCATGATTTTTCTCTCGAAGTCGAATACCAGCATAATCAATCTTCTTCTTCAGCTTGGTCTCAATGGAGTGGTTTACGCTTTCAAGCTGTTTCTTCTCTAGCACAGAAAATCTAAGGGTATCAACTTCAACCACCTTAGGTTTGAACGGTTGAAGAACACCGCTCTGCAGAAGACTCCCCGCAGTATGAATGTGAGAGAGGGAAAAGGATTCCCAGGAAATTTCTTTCTCTAATGCAAATTTGATAAGATTCAAAAAATATTCTAAAAGAGAAGGCTTCGGGGAAGGAACTGCAAGAAACCAATCAATTAATCAAGAAACAATTTTGACCCAAAAAAAGTTAAGCCAAGATATAGTCTATGGCTTACCGAGCGCGCTAGTCCAGTCTTGACGAAGCATATCGGCAAGATCGCTAACAGAAGAGAAATCAACCTTAACGAGGAACCAGTATTCCCTCCAATGATCCTCATCATCAATAAGACCGAAAATCAACGTTCTGTCGGCATGAGGTAGGTGCTATATGTACCCCGGTTATTATAACGAATGCTAAAGAATTCGAAAAGGTCACTTGAACTTAACGAAAAACCTGCCTCCACAGCTAGGGTTAGCGAACACAGTATATGGCGAAGCATATTTGGACACATTAGTGGGAATGCCATTCCAAGAGAAAAAGGACATAAGAGAAGTGCGTCATGGATTGGAAAAAACAAACCACATCCATAAAAGTAAATCTCGTAAACACAAATATAGCTGTCATAGATCGTTTCCAGAGATTCATTAGGATTCGGAAGGATGAACTCGACTTCTAGTGGAATCCTGCAGGACCTTCTAGTACCTTCATTAGATTCACGCATTGAGCGTGATCGAGGATAAGGACTGAATTGATCTTTGCGACCGGAACAGTTACATGGCGGGGTTTTCTGACGTTTCGTGGCAGAAATAGCAGAATTCATCAAAATTTTTGTCATAATCTATAATTTGAAGAATATAGTAATTCACAGGAAGGAAAAGAATTTCTTAGAACAACCAAGTTCAAGAACAATCAAGTAAAAGAGATACGAATTTAGAGAAATCGGCAAAAGAACTATCTGCTTCAAAAATAAAACCATCTCAGTAATAATGAGAAATGGAAGGGTTTTCCGCGTATCGATAAAAATTAGTATTTAATAGAGACGCGTGTCAAGGCGTCAAGATAGTCGAACCCCAAAATTTAAGGGATCAGAAGGCAAAACGCAAGAAAAATACTTAAGTCCTCCAAGCCAAACAGCAGCTCGCAGGAGTTGGGGGCTAATGTTGATACCGGATCTGCACCGAGGATTCACTCTCTCCTATTATGACACATATCAACCACTTCAGCAGATCAAAGTAAAGGCTGGGTCAGTTCGGAGCAAGAAAGGACGAACGAACCGTACAAGAGCTCGATGGAACAAACTGGGGTCCGACCAGTAGTGAAGCCTCATGGAAGGAAGGAGCGAGTGAAGGCAGAAGTGTCCGCGATGCGAGATGAGTCTGCGAGCTGAAGGAGGAAATCATTCAAAGTACAAGACATTACGACATTAAAGACCAAATCAAAACCGGTGAATTAAAGGAGAATTATAGAATTTATTAGTATTTATTCCTAGCATTTAATCCTTAATTCATGTATAAATATAGACCCCATGGTCATGTATGGGTGTCAATATTTTTGTTACTCGAGATCAATATATATAATTTTACACTCTTACACTTTTTCCTTTTAGCCAATCTATTTTCTATTTCAGTTCATTCTTACTAACAAATTCTATTTTTACTTTACTAATAGTTCAATATATTATTGGGTGTGGAATCCAACATCCACATAACACACGTGGGCATATTACTAAAGTATTGGCCGTATGCATTTGCTATAGCCGTTTACTCAATCAATCTACTCGTTACACCAGTGCTCAACATGGAATCTCCATATCACAATCTCTTTGTACAACTCCGAATTACTCAAAACTACGAGTATATAGGTGGTTGTGCTTCCCGTGGTTGCGCTCCTACAACACCAACAAACTCGAGAATAGATCAACTCCATGTGTGTTCATAGGATACTCGTTAACACAAAGCGCGTATTTGTGTCTCCAACCAAGTCCTGGCCGCATCTACACATCAAGTTTGATGAGAAATCCTTTCCGTTCCAAACTCTCATTACACAGCCTCCTGAACCTGACCTAATGTCTTTTACATTCCCATCATTATCATCATCACCTACTGTTGCCCTATCGCGGCCTCTCGTACAGCTCACACCACCGGGACTCTCGACGTATGATCCTCACCAGACAACGGGGCCGACGATGGATTCAGCCGAACCCCAAGCTACACATCGTGACACCGAACCAGTTAATCCCACTCCTCCATCAACCACCACACCAGAAAACCTGAACATTCCTACAAATTTGGCCCATGTATGTAATACACTTCCATTAGGCCCAATACCCACCACTCACCCAGACCAGCCCATTAACCCAACTACCACTACACTGCCTACTAAAAATAGTACGAATCCAGATCCTCCTCAGCCAGTGCCTCCTCAGCCAGCACCTCCACAGCCACCCTCTCCTCCTCCTGCTCAGCCAGTCCCGAAAAACCCTGAACCTCAAAACAGACACCCTATGAAAAATCGCCTTAAAAACAACATCACCAAAACAAAAACCAAACTTAATCTCTGCGCAGCTCTCAATACCAAAACTCCTCCCGAACCACAAACCGTGAACTAGGGGCTAAAATATTTTAAGTGGAGAGGTGCTATGTCCAAGGAGATCGATGTGTTTGCCTGGAATCATACCTTCGACTTGGTTCCACGGCAACCTCACCAAAATATTGTTGGTTGCAGATGGTTGTTCAAAAATAAATATTTGCCTAATGGGTCTCTTGGCAGGTGTAAGGCGTGCCTAGTGGCGAAAGGTTAAAACCAACAACTCGGTCGTGACTATAAGGAAACATTCAGCCCTGTTATAAAACCAATGACAATTTGACTAATCCTTGATGTTGACGTGTCTCGTGCCTGGCCTATTTAGCAACTTGATGTGAATA